>CBVK0100043947.1:6453-29618 GCA_900067695.1 Picea abies
AAAAAAAAAAAAAAAAAAAATACCCAATACAACTCATTGGAAGGTGGTACGAAAATTGGATAAAACAAATGATAAGACTTTGTAGGAAAATGTCCCTCATGATCATGTGAATGTATTCTTCTCTTGATCTTCTTATGCAATTTGGATTTGGTTGTATTGTTTACTTGATAAAGCATACAACACCTGATCAAAAAATGGGGGTGGAAAATAGTCTTTTAAGGTTTCTTTATTCATATCTTGAAAATCAACACAGATCCTCCTTTTTCAATTCTTTTTAGGTACCACCATAAGTGGGGAAACCAACTTACTATCAGAAACTGGATATATAAAGTTGGAATTCAGTAACTTTTACGGTTCTTCTTTTACAATTAATTTCATAGAGGGGTTCATGCAACGTTGTGTCTTTCTAATAGGCTAGCATTATCCTGAGTGTAAATGTGATGTAGGAAAGTATCAGGATGAATTCCATGTATGTCCTTATAATCCCATGCAAATGCATCATATTTCTCTCATAATACATAGATTAGTTGTTCCCATTGGTCGAGTTTAGGATTAATGTTTAAACAATTTCCTAGAATTATCTCAACATAAATGCTATAAAAATCTAAACTTTCATTAACGGTCAATATAAGAAAGGATGATTATTTTTTTGGATCATAATTCTCTTGAAAATCCTTACTAAAAACATGATCATATGTAGAAAATGTCTCTAGCTATTGGATGCAATCTATGTAGAGAGAAACTAGTTAAGCAAAATTTCTTTTGTGTGTTCTTTTAATCCCCTGGATTTTTCAATGGTTAAGAGGGGTTGTGAAATTTATTCATTTTAATAAGGATCCTCTACCCATGAGGATTTTTCTACTATGGGCTTTGCTAGTGGATATAGGATAATATTCTTCATGGATGCTCCATTGAATATAGTCATTTATCCATATATACAACCAATTAAGGCATATGGTGTAGCTAGTCAAGGTCTCCCAAGGATCAAGGGGTGGCCATCCATGGGGTATTCCCATGATTCCAAGGTCACAATGACATCATCTAAAACACTAACATGCTTAATTCTAGATATGTTGGCTAACTCTAGCACTGTGGATGTAGGTCATAGACTATCCAATTGCAATATTTCCATAGTCATGACAGTCATAACATTTATTGCAGCCCCCAGTTCAATTAGAGTGTTTTCTTTAAGAACCTTGTTGATGTAAACAATAACTACAGGGTTTCCAGGATCAACATACTTTTCCACTAGAGTTTTTCCAGACATTAGTTCAACTAATTGGCTTATAAATTGAATAGTGGGGGGGGTATTTTCTTTTCCTTCCGGGATTTTTGATACATAATTCCCTAATAGTTTTTGCATAAATAGGTACATCTTTTATTTATTGCAATAAGATAATTTTCACACAAACATTTCTTAGTTTTGTTTCTAAATTAAATTCAAGCCAAACAACAGTTTTTTTCTAAGGCCAACCTCTCTGGGTAGGGAGGAGTTTTGGATGCCTAAGGTTTCTTTGTATTTGAAGTGGAATATGTTTGTGTAGTGCATACTATCATATCTTCATGGGGGTAATTATTATGTGTTTGAGTATGATTTTCTTCCTCTTTAATTTATTCTTCAATGACAACTGCAACGCCTTTGTTTTTAAGGACCTTTTTGAATCTTAGGTGTATATATTGAAATGGTACCAGAGTGATTAAATGTGTTGGAAAGGCATGCAAATAAACATTAAAGACAGGTTGAGATGTTCTGGTATTTGGGTTGGGAACCGACTGTACAAGTAATTGTGTTGGTGTAGGAGGATTTTGATTTGTAGGTAACTATAAATGTTATGGTATTTGAGGAATTGTTGGTTGAGGTGGACTCATTTGTGCTTGCATTGGTGGGTAGGGTGGTGGCATAGGTGAGGAATATTGCAGATACTATGGATCAATTGGATAGGGCATTGGAAAATGTTGTGGAGGCATATTCCGATAAGCACTCCCTTTCCAACCTTGTTTCCAAGGATGGTTTTGAGTTTTTTATTGGGGCCATGTCTTCTAAGGAATCTGAGCATTCCATTGCTAAGGATAAATATTATAGTATGTACAGAACTATGATGAGTGATCCCGTGACATATATTTTGCTTGTGGTTTCCAAGGCCTCTCTGAGACGACTTAGTTGTCCCATTACCTCTTTTATAAATAGATTGAAGTCCCAAATGTGAGGGGAATCTCTCTATGTCATGGTTATCTACACAAATAACACAATTTTTTACATTATTTAATGGACACTCTCTTAAAGGATGCCTCTTCCTACAATGAGCACAAAATATAGTCAAGGATGAATTTTCGTCTTCCTATTTATTTTTAATTTTTAATGTATCTAGTTGCGAGCTAATAGTGCCAAGGATATATTTTGTAAAGTTTTCTAAAAAAAATCCTAATTTGATTCTTGTTATTGTTCCTGCAACAGATTTAGTTTCCCTTGTAGAAAAATCTCTCACTCCCTTACCAGATTTAGCTCTACTTCATGAAAATCTCCTGCATAAATCACAAATTTCTTCAAATGGTAAGTGAGAAATGTCACCAAAAGAATAATATTAAGCACTTCTATGTATTCTTCTTGTATTCCTTTCAGAAAAGTAGTTCTGATTGTATCATAATTAAGTTTAATATGTTTAGTTTTTTTAAGGTTGTACAAGAATGTTTTAACGTAGTCTTACAGAGTTTATGCTTCTTATTGCTTCATCTTAAAGATATCAATTAGTGAGTCTCTAGTTCTGCAATAATCTTTGTATTTCTTAAGAAAAGTGGTTTTCATATATTCCAAAGATCTAATAGTATATTCCCCAAGTATCATAAACCGCCTTAGAGATGAATCTTTTCATGTTGCAAGAAATAACTTTAATTTTTTAGTGTGATCCACATAATTGTAACTTCAACACAAAATGTCAAATTCAAATATAAAGGCATCCAAATATTCAGTAATTATACCTCAAAATTTTGGCAAGGACGATGGAGGAATGTTATTTATATTCACATTTGGTGCCAAGTTAAGGATGGGGAATCTAAAAGTTTCTTCTCCTTTTGATTCTACATTCCTTTCTTCTTCATCTTCCATATTGCCAAACAAACTAAACTTAATTAGCTTTGGTATTGTGCCCCAATTTGGTGAGAAGGATATCTCAACAATCAGATTTTTATGGACAATGAAATTATCCTCAATGTGTGCTTCTAGTATTCCTTCTACAACTACAAATTCAATTTGTGATACAACCACGCTTTGTGACGATCCAGAAGAGCTAGTAATGTGTTATGGTATGACAGCCTAATTTGTTACTATATCAACACTTGGAATTAGCTCACCATTTTGTCCATATTCATCTCCTCTGTTTAGGATTTCTCCGTGTTCTTCCTACACCTTTTCAAAAATAGTTTTAGATTGTGGTACAGTGAACTTTGGGGTAACTTTTGGTGCAAAACCTTATTCTTCCTTAAAATAACTACATGTATACCTTTCATCCAGATTAGTAGGGGGGGTCCTAGTATTACCAAACAAATCACCCAAAATTTTACTTGTTGACTTAAGGAAACTACATTTTCTATGTCTAGGTCTACTCATAATATAAGCTATCCTATCTACTCATAATACAAAAGAGAATCACTATGCAATATTGATCAAACATTAAAACATAAGGAAACTAATTAAAAAATCTTAGACAACCTCACTTATGTTCACATGACTGATATTAAATATGGAAAGAGTTCAATGGATCCACATATTATGTCTAGATTGCTCATCTATGCATAAATATGATTATGAAATTCCTCATCTTCAATACCATTCAATGAATGTTTAAACCATATGTGTGCAAAGGAAATTGAAATGTTTCTAAGAAAACCAATATACTTAAAACCATTGACTATTTCTTTGATCTAAATCTCCTCAAGAATATTATGATACAATCTTTCACTTAACAAATTTAAGTGTTCTTGTTGTCAAAGATGATGTTATATTTAATAACCAGAGAGTTCTAGTTACTGTTATCAATCAAACAAGTAATGAAATGTACCAATGAAATGTAAATAAAAATAAAATTGTTATTACTTACACACACCACACCTAACCTAAGATCGATCTCTGCAATCTAAAATCATTGTTTAATTAACGGTTAATCATTTGAAGCATGGGATTAAAATAACATAAGTAAGGAGTTCAATTAACTAAGAAAAATATGAAGTAATAAATCACAAGTGAATGCAATAAAGATTTGTTGTTTAAGAATGAAATTGCAGGCTTGTGGATGGGTGAATGTGACCACCCGTTGACTAGGGGAAGCAAACCGATCCAAGTTTCTTGAGTTTAACCCCAGTCGTTCGATGTAGCTACTTCCGACGGGTTTAAGGGCTCCATTAGCCACGTAAAAAAAATCTCCCCGAAAGGAAACTTCGTTTAAGCTCTTCTAAATTCCTGATAATGATTTAAATATAAATATAAATAAAAACTAAAATAGAAACTAATCTAAATGTGATCCAATAACCATAAACACACATCTACATAATCACATGAAAGAATAAAAAGTAAAACTCTATCTTGCAGGAATAAAACAATCTAAAATCAATTCAGTTTATGTGTATAAATAATTGATCAAAATGTTGAACTCATTCTCCATTAAGACCATTTAAGTTGTTGGATCTGGATCAAATGAAAAACGTGACAAATGAAAAATATTTTTTATTAATGCATAAGCTGAATGAATTTACAATTAGATAGATCAAATTAAATGATAATAATGATCTTCGTAAATAAATTTCAAAAGACCATGAATATAAAATATTAAATGAAGACAAAGTTCATATTTCATTCAAGCTTAAAGAAAACAATGATAAATGAAAATGAGTGTGACTTTTATTATCTTGATAAAGAAATTCATACAGAGCTTTTATGAGACCACTTCTAAAATTCATGCATCATTATTTATTGAAAATATTGATCCATCAATTGTTGGTGGAGCCTATGTTCCTATTCCTCTAAAAAAAACAAAGTCTTTAAAGGAAAAAGAATGCTAAAATATTAAAATTATTTTCTCATCTCCATAGACTCTCCTCCTTACTTCGAGAGATTTAATCTTCTTTTTATAAGCCCAGACTACATAAAATTATTTAATTTAATTAATTTCATGCTAAACATCAATCTCTGATATCCCTGGGTCGCTCAAACAAAAGCCAAATTGGAGGTCAACTACAACATAATATCTGGAAAATGTCATGTCAAAGATATGTATGTGTCTCCCAAACCATGTCGTTTCTAGAGAAAATCCTTGCGATAAAGGTAAATCACTTCGTTCTGCAGATGTGTTTGTGAGTGTTTCCGTAATTTAATTATCGTTTGCCCATAAATGAAGATTTGATTTTGCCTCCTGAGAAGTGAAGCGATTTTTTAGTTTTTTCATTTCAATCATTTAGCAACTATTCTCCAAAAACGAGCAATTCCAACTCTCTTCCATAATATGGAGTATTAGATATTGTAAACAAAACAATCAAAAATATTATTAATAATAGCAAACAAAATCAAACAACTAATTTAAATCGTTTGTTCATGCTAAAAAAAATCAAACCCTAGTAATCACAAAAATATTTGAGAATATGGAATGTTCCATTATGTATTGTTTTAAATCAAATATTTAATTATTACTATAATAAAAAAATACAAAAAATAAAAATAAACTCATATCTATGCTTAGTTTACAAACAAACTACAAACAAATGCACAAAAATGAATTGTTAAATCATTGGACAACTCTTGGGTGATACGGATTTTATGAGAAGAACGAAATGAATACAGATTATTAAAAGATGCTTAACACAAAATAACAGAGATATAGTAAAACTTGTTTTCTATTCAATAAGGAAATAAGATGAAACTGTAAAATGCAGTGGAAAACAAGCTTGTTGGAATGGTGGCGTCTTATCTTTGAGAAGAGATGTGACGGTTGCACTCATTCGTAAGAAGATGGTTACAATAAGGCTCTGAAGGCATTTTACAATAAACAGGAATGTCAAAAACCCTAGACATCCAAAAACCTAACCCTAGGAGATGAAGCGCCAAAAGTCATGCGGGCCCCATTTGGGTAAGTTAGTACATCAACTTCCCGGGGTCATAACATTTGCATACGATATCCATTTTAGGCACACAATAGCCCGTTGGAAAGGCCTATCCAAGGACTACAAATTTTCCTTCTATTTTATCAAAATTCATTTTCAACTATGGAAAGCCCTAAAAACATTGTTTAGGGCCTCAAAACGGCCCCGCAAGTCAGTGACCCGAAAACTAGGAAACAAACTGCCAAACTCGAAAACTGCCAAAATGAACTAGTTGGAATAGGTGGGAGGCCACTGAAATCCATATGGATCAAAAATCCCCACTTAGGAGGAAATGTTCTCCATTTCGTTGAGTTCCCCCGCTAGATGAGGAAATTTCTGCTAAATTTGGCCCTGAGTGAGCCACTTTCCTTGGTGCAGGAGCTACCCTGCTTTGACAACTCGATAAAGCTTTATCCTTTGCTATTAGGTGCCCTTGATATGTTTGTCCACAATGTGATCACTGGATTCTTGTTTCATGAAGTCAAGGTTGAGATATGTTGGTGTCAACCACTCTTTTATCTCTGAGGTGTCCAATAATGGTGGGAAATATGGCCAAAGGAGAGACATGTTAAAGACTGGGTGTCGTCCAAGGAAAGGGGGAATGTTGAGCGCAAACTAATTGTCACCCATAGCCTTGGTGATGGTGTATGGCCCATATTGGAGTGGGCGAAGCTTTCGATGGGGCCTTGTAAGGTGCTCTTTCTACAAGTGCAACCAAACTTTTTTGCCCACATGAAACTTATGTGGCACCCAGTGTTGATCATGGCGCTGCTTGTACTTGGCATTAGACTTCTGTAAAATATCATGAACCTGTTGGCAGATGTGCTAGATCTTCTCAATGAACCAGGTGGATTTGTCATGTTCTAGTGGAGCAGGGGACGATTTGGCTAAGGTGGTCGCCAGGGGTAGTGAAACATCCATGGGGCCCAATGGTTGGAATCCCAACCGCACCCGAAAGGGGTTGTGGCCAGTTAAGCTATGCAAGGCTTAGTTGTAGCTATGTTGGACATAGAGAAGACTCACATACCATGTGTGGGGGTGCTTGGAATTGTACATGCACAAGATATGTATGATCATCCGATTGATGACCTCAGTTTGGCCATTTTTCTGGGGGTGGAAGGTAGTGGATTTGGTGAGCTTGGTATTCAGCAGTGACCAGAGGCTCGACCTGAATGTGTTGAGGAACCGACTGTCCTGATCTGAGACAACGGTTTGTGGGATCCCAAAGTGTACCCATATGCGTTCAAAGAATATCTTTGCAGTGGCCTCTGCGATGATGTTCTTCTTGCAGGTGGCCAAAATCACCATCTTGGAAAAGTGATCAACAACCACAAAAACACAGTCATTGCCCCTCTTGGTGGAGGGGAGGCTCAACATGTAGTTCATTGAGATGGATTCCCATGGATTTTCAAGAGTAGGCAGAGGGGTGTACAAGCCTTGTTTCGTAGAGGTCTATTTAACAATAGCGCAGGCAGTGTAGGACCTGATATACTTACCGACATCCTGTCGAAGTTTCAGCCAGTAGAAATGTTTCTACAACACTGCCACTGTGTTTTTGATGCCAAAGTGTCCTACCACCCAACTATAGTGATCTTCCCAAATCATCTTCGCGTGCTCCCTTGATGGAACACAGAGATGGACCAAACAACATAATATCTCGTCCCGAAGATGGAAATTAGTGACCACTGAGTTTTCTCCCAACATTTGGTAGGTTTTGGAGAAGTCAAGGTCTGTCTCATAGAGGAGGGGCCATCTGGAGGTCTCATTCCCCCAAGAGTCTAGCATCGTGGTGAGTGTCGCAACTGGAGGTCAGTTGAGGCAATCAACAACTCGATTGGTGCTTCTTGTTTTATAATTGATGTTGAGGTGGAACTATTGTAAGTATGTGGACCACTTCTAATGGTAGTCATTATTCAATTTTCCTTGGGTCTGCATGAACTGTAGTGGCTTGTGATTAGTGTGGATGACTATCTCCTTCCCCAGAATGTACTGTCTCCAATGGCGGCAGACTTGCACAATGGAGTATATTTCTTTGTCTTAAGTAGGGTACTTATGAACAACATCTGATAGTGTCTCACTATGATACACCACGGGGTGGCTGTGTTGAGTGAGAACAATGCCCACAACATAGTCTGAAGAATCTATCTCGATCTAAAAAGGGATGTTGCAGGTCTGGTAATGAAAGTACTTGGTATGAGCACAAAATTTTATTCAAGTCATCAAAGGCTTGTTTTTGGGACAGGCCCCACACAAATTTTTCATTACCACCACCCCTGGTTACTTGGTTGAGGGCCCATGCGATATGAGAGAATCCCAACACAAACCTGTGATAGAAATTGGCGAGGCCCAATAATCTCTGAAGCTTAGTGAGTGTGGTTGGGGCTGGCCAATCGCGGATGACCTAGATCTTGGCCAAATCCACATGATCTTTAGCATCATAATCTTTCCTAACTGCATTCCAACCACGCGTATCCCCTTCGGGAGGCACACAGTAATCATTGTATAGTCGAAGTCCCTCGGGATGTTGTCACGACTAACCACGCTAGCCATAAGTGGGATATAGTCGGGAAAGATTGATGTGATGAGATTCACATTCACCAAGTCATCATGATGCTTGCTTATTTTCTCAGTCGCAGTTCGAGAGGGCCCAGATTAATGTGTCATCGATGGGGATGCTTGCACTCCTCTCGTTGACGAGGCCTATACTCCTGCGGACAAGACCTTCTCATCCATGAGGTCTATGAGGATTTATTCGACAAATTTCTCTATTGCGCTAAGGTCGCCCAACATACACGTTCGATATTATATATCTCAGGTCGGTGAACAAACAATCAAGGTAGCAGAACGGATGGTGAGGTTACAATAAGCACTGTGCGAAAGTGATTAGTTCTATGTGGTCTCGGATAATCACAATTGGCAAAAGTGTCCATGGTAATACATTCGACGGGTTAAATAGATAACATCATAAAAAATTCCTCCAACGGGCAGGAATGCCTCAATCAATACAATTCCATCTGTTATGGCATGGTCCCAATGGTCCAATGGTGAATGTTCCAGCAATAACCGTGTTTCTATCTATTTTGGAGCATTGTTATAACGATTGGGGTGCCTCCAACGGTCATATTTCTTCGTCATGGAGAAGTGCCAATCTGTGCTATTCTGCTATTCCGACGAGGTTCGATTTATGCAATTCTTTCTTCTGCGAAGTCCTCTCTAGAACCTTCTACAATTTTTCTAGCTTTGCTTTCTTCTTATGGAGCTTTCTAGCTTTCTTCCCTATGATATGCGTCTCTGGATTCCTCTTTCCATTCTTTTTTTTATCTACTCTTAGTATAATAACTTTGCACATTTGAGGACCTTTCACAAGGTTCGAGGATAATACTTCTTCTCTTACTGTTTCTGGAGTAGGTGCTCTACTCTCCTGCATGGATAGGTTCTTTAAGCCTTCTTGTGTTCTTTCAATTTCGACAACTAAGTCTCTAGCCCTCAGTTGCTTGTCATCTTGTTCTTCTATTAAGCACGTTATTCTCTTAGCCATGAAATCCTTTAATTCTTTCTTTTTCTGTTCTATAGCTTCTTCTTCTTCTCTCCTTCAGATCCGATCTCTCTCGATCCAAGTTCTTCCTAATAAAAGTGAAAATGGGGCACTGTTCTCAACAAATGTAATGACCTTGAATCTTTGATCTATCAATTTTCCATGAGCACTCATGGGTAGATGAGTAAGTCTTCCACATAGGGTTATCATGTTTCCTTTAAACAATCCTATTCCTCCCAATGAAGGAACCATAGCAGGCTTTCCTAAGATTTTCCATGTACTTTCTGTCATAATATTCACTTGTGCTTCTGCATCCAATACACAGTCTATGTTGAAGTCTCCTATTCTTGTTTCTATGCACTCTTTCTCTTTTAAAATCTCTGATAAAATGATGTCTCTATGATCATTCAATGTTTTTTTCATCTGCAATAATATAGCCTCTGATTCTTTCTAGTTATCTAGCATATTCTTAGTCTCTTGACCTTCCTCATGGTTTTCTTATTTTATGTTTATCTTCTCAAATTTAGTAATCATTCTAGGGCAATCTAAAACTTTATGTCCAGTATCTTTACAACAAAGGAAAATATGACTTCTACCAGGGCATTCCTTAGCAAGATGTCTCGGTCTTCTGCAACTATAACAAAGAGTTAATCCTCTCCTTCTCTTAAATGATCCCCAATCTTTCATGTAATGCGCACTAGGATCACAGTGATGGACCTGCAAAAAGTTCTTTCTAGGATCCTACATCCACTTGTTAGTCCAAAAATTCTTTCTATGCATAGGGATAACATATCTTTCACTATTTTTATCAGATCTATTCATATCACATCTTATTTCTTCTAGTTGTGCCCTAATTTTTAGACTAGGATGAAATATATCAAATATACCTAGATCCATTCTTTCGAAACAAAAATTTCCACTTATCTTACCTTTATCAGAGCAAAAATCTTTAAGATCTTACCTCTTTTCTTCAGATCAAACTTCTCTTCTTAGAACAAAGCTTCACAAGTCAAGTAGAGTACTGCACACTAGGGCAACAGATCTACACATAGAGCTTTATCTTTTCTTCAGTTCCCAACAATCATAGTTTCAAGTCTCGGCAACGGAAGCATTTGTTGGCACAGGGGCAAACCCATGGTTCAACGCTTCAAAAATTTACCAACAAAACCCTAACTACCGGCCCTTTCAGAAACACCGACAAAGAAAATGAGGTCTCACCTGAGGTAGAGGAAGGGGGGTTGCAGGACTCAAGTGTCTACAACCTGGTTGGGACACAGATCTGTGATCACAATGCTTTAGAAAAGCACTTAACAGTTAGCATTCATTAGTCTTTAACCCTTATTCACATCGTAGGTAAAACCTTAATTACAGAACAACGCAGTATCCGACAAGATCTAGCACATACAAGCACTTAACATATAGAAATATATCAGATCTAGCATTCATTCATATCAATAAGCATTAAAAATTCATCCCGAATAAGAACTAAGCAAATAAATACACAACCAAATGAACAACATAGAACAAAGCACTATAACAAAGGATATACATGGTTCACCCCCAGTGTGGGGCTACGTCTACCAACTCTTCATCTTCTTTATTATCTTCTTTCAATCCTCTTACATGCACAGAGCCACAACACCCACTCAGCATAGGATAGGAGACCTGAGCGCACCTCGCCAGATCCTCCTTCACCGAGTTTGGCATAGCACAAAGCCTTTTTACCACCACTTGCACTTAGCTTTGCAAGTTCTCAACACACAGTATGCACAAATCATTTACACCTATTTTCACTTAGCACACTGGCTTACAACTGACTTAGCACCTCCTACTTACATCGCCAAGCTACTTATTTATACTTTAGAAAAGGGCCCTAAACATGGGTAAACCCATGGGATGATATCCCATAACCATTACATAATCCCTAAACCTAAAAATCCCACAAAAGGGGGCGAGATCCCGCGATCTTCGCTTCGCCTGGCGCTTCGTCTTCAACCAACCTGTCGAAGTCCCAAAAAATGGTCAAACACGACCAAGGTTCTCCAAAACTTGGTCGAGGGTCAACAGACCTGCACCTCCAACATATAAGTTTGCTTTTGTAATATTTTGATTAAATTTCATGAGCATGGGAAATGCCTGCATTGTTTGTGTAAATAATCTCACCTCGATTGTATAAAGAACCCAAATCATTTGGATAAAGAAATGATATTCCCATGAATGTTTGATTTGTTTGCTAACAAGTTTTCATCACTTCTTCATGGGACATCCTTTATCCTTGGTCATAGGTTGTTATAGATTATCAACATATGATACATAAAATGATCATTTATTTTGGCTATATGGAAGCTCCTAACCTCTCATACATCAGGCAAAATAAATGTCACCTAATTTTTTGTTTATAATTTAATACAATTTGAAAGATTGTTATTTATATAACACATATTATATAATGTAGCTTAGTCTATAGTTTTCTTAGGTTTACATGGAATAATAAAAAAATTTAGTATATATCCTAGGCCTATTATATTTAATAATTTAGGTTTTAGTTATATTGGTTATTACTCATTATATAGATAGTTTATATTATATAACATATACCATATACTTTATAATTTTGGTATATACTATACTTTATATTTTTAGTATTCATATAGCATATAGTATAATTTATTGTTTATATGGTATTACTATCTATAGTTCTCGTCCTAGGTTTTTTTTAGCTTATAAGGTAATATAATTTAAATACTATTATTTATATAACACATACTATATTATATAGTTTAGTTTATAGGTTTCTTATTTATTTTTAGGGTTTTTTTTATAATGCTGGCCTTAAATTTTTAATAAGTCAACTAGTTTGGTCATAATCTCTCCTGCATCTTTTTGTATTTATAGCACATTTCAACTACCCTCGTCATTGATTAATTGTCTTTTCCTGAAGATGAGTACATGTAAGGATTCAAAATGTCGATCAATATGAACTCCATTGTGGAAAATCCAGAAAAACACCAACTGTGATTCAAGAAATCATTGAAAACTATCACCAGTGCACACAAAAATAGTATAACATTGAACCTTGGCGGACAAGCCTTGAACCTTGTCCGCATTAATGAAATAATACTTCAAGTGGGGGGACATCCTCTCACACTCAAGTGGGAATCCAATTCAAATATTGGGCATTCAAGAGGTAAATGGGTTCGACTAGATAGGGAAGGTGGCTATAAATATAGGGCCACAAATAGGGATAAAAACAAGAAAAAGAAGTATTGTTATGCTTGTGGGGTATTCACTAATCTCATATGCCCCGTGACTATCACAATTACCCAATTCCAACATACTTACTTGAGCTGCATAGCTTGAGTCCTCTGCGCATGTTATAGGAGAGAGAGGGTGTGAATTTGGATTAAAGGACCCTAACTAGTGCTCTCTTGTTATGTAGTGTTAAAATACATTGCCAAATATGTTTCAAAAGGAGAGGGAAGATTAGAGAACTATCACTATATGTTAACTACAATAATAAATGCATCCAATCCTTGAGACCCTATCTCATATGCCTACTCTAGTTTGCACTTGAAAGAAATTTTCAACTAGGACATTAATGCCCAAGAAACTTTCCATATGTTGCAAAAATTACTCTTTATCACATGTACCTAGTCCTTCAACAATCTAAATGTTGAATGTCATATATTTCACCAAGTATCTCATAACTTAATAGATTTCTTATTTGGGTCCAATTTCATCAAATCTTATTTGAAAATCCCTCGATTGTTGGACCCTTTATATATAGTTGACTTCACAAAACATTAGTCATATAACTAAGATAAAAAATTAAAAAGTGAAAGAACAAAACCATGCTTACAATTGTCTATGTATGGCCATGTTTTACTATGATTATAACTGAATATTCCAATGTCATTATTGACTTTTTTTGGATTGAATTTATTTTATATAAACCCTTTCATTCCTTCATTAAAGATGTTGGACAATTGGTTTGGACAACTGATTATCATGGATGTTAATCCTTGGAGATTGATGTCAACCCTTGGAGAAGTTTAGAAGATACAGAGATGTGATCGAGTCAATCCTTGGAGAAGTTTGGAAGACACAGAGATGTGGAAGAGATCGTTGAATAGTTGGTTGCCATTTTTATGGTCGCAATTGTTGTTAATTTGATTGATGTCATCCCTAGAAGAAGTTCGAGAGACGTGTGTAATTGAAGATGTATACAAGAATCCCTGAAGGTGTGGTTGTGGAACCCAAAGTTGTTTGAGGAATTTGAATGTGAAGGACAACATAAATGCAGGTAACATGCTCATGGATGGATAGATATCATCATGCCCTTTCCAACGGTAGGTGGTATGCCACGTGGTTCCTCACGGTTGAGGAGTTATGGCCTCATGAAGTTGGAATCCCTAAAGAATGGTTAAGAAGCCCTAAACAATTACAAAGTCCTTAATTAAGGGAAAAGTGGTTGTAACAAGAAAGTACATAATGACCCTAAAATTAAGAAAAAGGGTAAAACAATTATGACTCTAAAATGAGGAAAAAGGGTAAAACAAATATGAGCCTAAAGTTAGGAAAAAGGGTAAAACAATTATGACCCTAAAATTAGAAAAAAAGAGGTAAAACAGTTATGGCCCTCAGATTAGGAAAAAGGGTAAAATAGTTATTACCCTAAAACCAAGAAAAAGGGTAAAAGGGTAAAATAGTTGTAAGAAGAAATCAATTAAGGGTAAAGTGGTTACAACAATAAATTAATTAAGGGTAAAGTGGTTGAAAAACAGTTACATGGAAGAGTATAAATACACATCAAGAGTCTTTCATTCTTACAGACAAGTTCATTGAATATATATCTAGTGAACAATTGATCTAGAAAAACAGTAACAAAACAGTTACTTGGTTGAAAAACAATTACATGGAAGAAACACAGTGAAAGGGTAAAACAATTGTAACAAGAAATCAATTAAGGGTAAAGGGGTTGGAACAAGAAATCAATTAAGGGTAAAGTGGTTGAAAAGAAGTTACATGGAAGAGTATAAATACACATCAAGAGTCTCTCATTCTTACACACAAGTTGATTGAATATCTATCTTGTGAACACTTGATCTATTGGTGAATATGAGGTAGTGAGGATGAGGTAAAGTAAAGGGGATGCTTGTTCTAGGTTGCAACAAGTTATGATGATGCAGTAAGGTTTCTAGATGATTAAAGGCATGTCTTATGCATGTTTTGAAGATTATATATTGGTGATGGTATGGTACATGTTGAGGTATATTTTGGTGATGTTATGGTGCATGGTTTATGGGATATATTTTGGTATATGGTTGAGGCAATTCATGAGTGATATGGCACATGTTTGAGGTACATAGCTTATGGATGTTAGCACATGTTTAGTACATGGTTTGGATGCATATCTTGATCAGGTTATGGTACATGCTTGGAGATGTTAATACATACTTGGTACTGATTTGGCACATATACTTGGCACATGGTGTATATAGGCATATCATTGATGTTGGTACATGTTGGATGTTATGGTATGTGAGACACGTCTTTTGGTATTTCGTTGAGATACATCATTAATGGTATGATACAGGTTTTAGTGCATGGTTGATGCACTTGGTATGGTACAGGTGTTGGTACAAGTTGATGCACTTGTTATGGTACAGGTTGTGGTACACAGTTGATGTTTGGTATGGTACAGGTTGATGCATGGAATGGTACATTATTGATGCATGGTACATATTTGGTACATGGTATGGTACAAGAACATATCTTGTGATGTGTAACATCCCGCTCTTGCGAGCACATAATATTGACTTATTTTTTGAGGACACTTGTGTGCAAGTGATCTGGTTATAGTATATGATTATATATTTTGCTTATGGATTCTTATGATGATGTTGATGTATTATGATTTATTTTGTTTGATATCTATGCATTGACATATTCTATTGACGAGTTTCCCTTGAGTGTGTAGGACACTTGACGGATTGAGGATGTCAATGGCATCAATGGACCTCCTTGGATTCTGGATTGAGTTAGGGAGTGGATTGTATTGGTTTAAGTATTTATTTTATGCATACATGACATATGATCGATTATATTATGATGTTGTTTATGGATCATTGCCAGTGTTTTGTTGCTGGATGCAGGATGATGATTTCTTGCTAATTTGACTCACATAAGGAGTAAATGGGCCATGCACATAGACCAAATATTGAGGGAGAGGTGTGGCAGCATCCCTGTCACATCCTACTAGCATTCTTGTCGTGGCTCGAATTGTAGGTTAACGATTACCTAGTTCGAGAGGTCCATGATGATATAAGAGTAAACTGAGACAGACGCTCATGGATATTTCTAAGGGGCACGTAATAAGGCAGGGTCATTATTCCTTAGAAGCCCTTAGTCTCTCACAAGGTCACACAAATGGAGTGCTGACTCCAGGGGTTGGACAACTACCAAAACCAATCAAAGACGAGTGGTACCCTTGAAGCACAAAGTGTGTATTGAAAGGCACGTCATGTAATTAAAATTTGAGTTAAAGGCGAGTGACACCCTTGGAGCACGGAGTGCATCTTGAAGGGCACTCCGCGTAAATAAAATTTGAGTCAATGAATCTAGGTGGCCTAGAAAACCCTGAGCGAATAATTAACCTTGTAAAATCTTGAACACTGTTGAAACAATCGATTAATTAATTAATTAAGGATTGAATTTATTAACCATAATCCCTATAAGAGTCTAAGCCCTTGCAATGAAAAATTTAATTAAAGCCTAAGTCTAAGTTAGTAAGAAGAACAAAAAAAGTAAATTTATAAATTAAATAATGAGGGGATGAAGTAAATCAATTTAAGAATCCAAGGAAAATAAAATAAATCTAAAGATTGATTTAATACACATATGTGAAAGTGATTACCAAATTGGAATTTAATGTAAGAATATAATAAAGCTAAAGGAATGGGTAAGTATAGAAAAGAATCTAGAGTCTAGTTAACACTAGTCTAAATAGAAGAAGATTACTATTTTAACTCAACTTGGTTTTAGAAAGGCGTCAGTCATTAATTGGAAATAAGGGGAATAAAGAGGCAACTATGAGTGATTTAATGAACGCTTTTAGGAAGGTTGAGAGAAATTGAATTTTATTGAAATAAAATGTGGATTTAATTGTGCAAATTGGGGAAAGGGTGACAAGTGTAAGGGGGAGATAATTCTTAATTACTTATTTAAAAAGAGAATTAAATGTGCAAGTGGCAAGGTGTCATTAAGAAAACTCCTATAAAACAAATGGGAAAAGGGGAAAAAAATCACACTAGTTATGAGTAATGTTATGCTGCCGAATTTTTGACTAGTTTTAGTTATGAGAGTTGGGATATCTAACTTGAGAGAGAGTGGTGGCTCTACCTTGCAAGGTGAGCTGGGAGCTAGAGGATTTTGGTTCTGTGTGTGCGTGGCCCCTTTGCAGCTCGAGGGGTAATGGGGAAGAAGCGTACTCCTAGCATTGGATGGGAGTTATCGGTGACGTCTCGACGGTTAGCAAGCGGAAGGCGGGAAGGAGTGAACTCGTGAAGATCAACTTCAGATTCTTTGCCTTTGGTTACTGTATTTTCATTGTAAATTAAATTATAACAAGTTACTTTCGGAACAAATATTGACATTTTATTTTGCACCATTTGTAACACTAATTGCTAGTTGATAATTTCGTCGGAATTCCATGAAGTAATCCGATGGAATTCTAGGTTCCCTGTCGGTTAATACCGGATCTAAATTTAAATTTGACTTGTGGGCGTTACCATGATTCCATGGCCCTTGTATTTAAATTTTGTTTTTTTTTCATTCGTTACAGTCCTGAATTTAATTCGGTGTTAACTTCTGATTCACTCGATGTATTAGATAGGGCATAAAATCTAAATGTGTATCCTATTACTGCATCCACACACTCATACACGAGATACTATGTTTCTCCCTTGCGCCATCTCTCTTGCCACATATATAAGGCATCCACAGACAGATTGGAATCGCTAGACGCATCCACAGAACAAAATTCACCTGCGCCATCCGTAATGTATGATTCCTCCACGATTTTTCTTTTTAAATACTGGCAGCGAATGCATAGAGACCATGCACAAATGAATGTATGATTCCCTCACGAATTTCCTTTTAAATACTTCTAGCTAAGTTTTATTGACTCTGTGCAACCCTTTCGATCCAGCTCCTCTCAGCGAACTGTAGCTTGCGTTCTCCCTACTGGTTGGGATACATTATGACTGATGATCTCGTGGAGATTATTTTAAGACAAAAGTCCCTTTTCCTCTGTAGGATTGGCTGCCAAGCCTTTCCACTCCCAAATCCCAATTCCATGTGTAAAATCGCTGACAGACTCCATCGAATCCGACCTTAGCTTGGGGAAATTGTTGGTTAAATTCGGTGGATGGGATAGCCATTTATTTATGCCATTGAACCTCTAACCAAGACTTTTCCAGAAGAAAATTTCACAAATTATATTAAGAAAGGATAATGGCATGTATTTTGAACAAATAAGAAAAGTAAAGACAAATACATCATGTTTGATGCATACATACTAAGTATTCCTCACTGAAATGAGAGTAGCCAAAAGGACGCTGGATCTTTTCCAGGTAGAGGTGATGGTTGAATTCCTCGCAAATAAACAAATTTCGTCTTGAAGGAGTAATACAACATAATATAGTGTTAATAGATATTGAGGAGGCGACGTTTTCCCTTCACTCCTTCAGTCCAATTAAGTGCTCTTGAAAGTGTTCTTAAGAATTCGAATTCTTTTTTTCCAACATTCAAGGAAATTTCAAGGATAACACTTTTAAGTTTCAAGAAAATTTTCAGTTAAAATGTTTCATCCATATGGTTACCTTTCCTTCACTACTTTTCCTTTTATTCAAGATCAACCTCTGGTTCCTTATTCCATTAGGAGATTAATAAAAATAATTATGGCATAATTTGATGTGCTAGAATTTATCTCCATCCTAATCAATTCGTGCATACTAGTACATCAATTACATCATCAACAGTTTAGACTTCCAAAAGAAATTAGTAATTCCATCCCCTGTATTTTTTATGTTGATTGAGATAAGTATTTTAATCTTGTTTTTAAAATTCAAGGTTTGTTATGGTAGCATGGAATAGATCAACTCATAGTGATTAGAATCCTTCCCAATAACTGAGGTGAATATGGTTAGATTTTTAGTGGTAACCCTAGTTTCAAATAACCCAATTCTTGTGTGTTATAACCTTGTCTTGCGTAAGAGGTTTGACCTTCTCGGGGTTCCTTGCAGTTGGTTGGATTCACTTATTCATGTTTATTATTGGGTTAATGTGCTCTCTCGTTAAATGCATATGAGTTATTTTAATGAATGATACTAATAAATTTATGAGTGGTTTCCATTAATGTTACATTTCCCTTCGTCTTGTTCTATTACTCATTCACACATAAATTGTTGAAGGAAGTGTTGAGAACATTAGACTAATAATTGCACTTCCTTGGAATGATAACCTCTTATGATTCTTCTGATTGTGTCACGCCATTAAATAAGTGGATGTATGATTGTTTATAATCAATTTACTTATGTGCCATTAGAATAATGTGGGTACATGTTTGATTAATCATTTATAATCTCTTGTGCCATATAAATTATGATTGATTACTATTGTGCCTTTAGAATAATAGTGGCATATGAATGGCTAAGTAATTATATTCTATTGTGCCATTTAAAATTAGTAGATTCCTCTTGCACCTTGAGTAATATTGATGTATGGTTGATTGAGCATTTATATTTCTCTTGCGCCATGAATAATATCGATGTATGAATGATTGAGTATTTAGATTTATCTTGCGCCATGAATAATAATGATTTTGATTGATTGATCTAGTTGGATTTTGACTTGATTGTATTAGTGGGATTTAGACACCTCCTTGTTCCTCACAACAATCACATGCCCTGAGACCTTAAGTGGTCAAAATCAATTGGATGAATCATGGGCTTGAATGTTGCTTATGTGTCTTGGAGGTCTTAACCATACAGGGTAGGTTGGGCGGGTATTTATTTTAAATGATCAGTGACATGGTTGGTCATTCAAATGTATATTTCTTCAGTCGATCATGATGTGTTGATTGTGTCATTATTTATTATGATGATGTGTTGATTAAGTGCAGCTATTAGTTATGATGATGCGTTAAACGAAATCGCTAATTATGTTTATGTGTTGATCTTGTGTCGCTATCATTTAAGTTAATGGGTTGGCTTGTGTCATTATTGATTACAATGAGGTGTCGTGTGTAATTCTCTTAAATTATGATGTTGTGTTGATTATGCGTTGTTATGAATTATGTGTTGATGTTAATTTTCTAATGCTTTATATATATATATATATAATATATATATATATATATCGGTTGTACATCACTATTTGTTGTCGTAATGGAGGGGATTTTACATGATGGTATGTTGGTGATATTGGTACATGATCGGTAGATGTGTTGGTGATGTTGTGAATATGGTTGGTTGGTAGGGGGTTGGATCCTCCTTCCAATTGTAGCTGGTAAATCAGGGAGTTGTAGCTTCCTTTAGGTTGAAGCCTATAAATAGGGGGTTGGATCCTCCTTCCAGTTGTAACTGGAGAATTGGGAAGGTGGTGGTTCCAATGAATGTATTATTGACAATATGTAAGAAATCATTATGTGGTTTTCTCCCATTTGGGTTTCCACGTAAATTATGGTGTACTGTGTATTTGATGTAACGTTGTTGATATGATGTTGCTTATGATTATATTCTCATGATATATTAAATGCAATCATAGATGATACATTGATGATATATTGTTGATATTGAATTTTATATATTTTGGTTAAAAGTGATAAAAGTGCTCATACTAATTCACCCCCCTCCCTAGTATTCGAACAATTGGTATCAAATCAAGTTCCTTCAAGGAAATAATTTAACCACTGAAATGTAGATCATGTAGTATCACAGTTTGATGGTTAGAATGGTCAAAGATATGAAATGTGGAGCATAAAAATGGAAGTGTTTTTACAAGCCCAGGGATATGATATTTGACAATTAGTTGTGATAGGGTACACTGCTACAAAGAAACCTCCAAATGTTGCAGCCAAGAAGGAATTGAAAAATAACAACAAAATAGCAATGGATTTCATCCTGGAAGGACTATGTGGTTCGACAAAAGATAAAGTGGGAAAATACCCATCAGCCAAAGAGCTTTGGGATAAGCTATATAATATCTACTCTAAGGGACATCATCTTATCATAGATCCAGAGCATACAAATAAAAATAAAGAATATGCTAAATCCAAACAAGAAGAAGGATGCTCATCATGTCATACAAGTTTAGAAAAAAAAAATTGTGAAGGCATAGTGTATCTTGAAGCAGAACTGATCAATGCTTTATATGCACTGAAGAAAGAAAGAGAGGTAAAAAAGTCCCTCAAAGAATAATGGATCAAGCTAAGGGAAAGTTTTCAAAGATTTGAAGAAGTCTAGTAGATTATTACAGGACTAAAAGTCCAAGTGGAAGAAGCCAGAAGGATTTATGAAACATACAAAATCCATATGGAAGAGAAGCAGTGTTTGGAAGCCGAAATAGTAGCAAAAAGAAAGGAAGTAGAGAAGAAAGAGAAGATTTTTAAAGACCATCTCAAGGAAATATCCGGATTTAAACCATATTGAAGCATAATTCAGTCAACAAGAAAGAATATTTGAATAAGAAATCACCTCCTTGAGGATCAAACTTGAATAAGCAAAGAGAGCCAAAGAAGTCATCGATATTCAAATGATAAAGAAAGAACAAGACTATGAGAATATTGAAGAAGAAGCTGTCACATTAATAGTTAAGGGTGTCAAGCTCAATAAGAATGTTGAAGAGAGAGAATGTTCCACTCAACCAATAAGTATTGTTGACAATAAATGTTATGGGTTACGAGAAGGGAAAAATGAAGAGAAGACTAAGAGTTATGCAGAAGTCATCAAAGGTTCTATGAAGAAAGAAGAATGCAATCCACCAAAGGACAAATATCCAGAAGTGCAAAAGACTCAAGAAGAAGATTACATAAGAGAAAAACATAAAAAAAGACCCTCTACATTCATATATCAAAGAAGATTAAATCATGATGAAGGAAACAATATAAGAGAAGATCATGATTAGCCAAGACAGGAATTTAGAAGGACCACATAACAAACAAAATCATTCACTGCAAGGTATCAAAATTTATTTTATGGTTATTTTTTTACTTGTGCTAACTTTGGGAATAAAGTTGTAGACTACAGAGCATATGGTAGAAATGTTCAAGTAAGGAATGCTTGTGTGGCTCCCTGCAATATTGAATGTTATAAATTCCACAATTATCGCCACATAGCTCAGAATTGTAGAAGCTTGATAGAGCCCTCCATGAAGGAAAATGTTGATATTGGATACACGAAGTGTTGGATAAGAAAAGAGAGACAATAAGAACATATGAATGAAGAATAGGTCCCATAAATCACAGGATTTGCAGTAGTACGAGAAAGACAAGAAAAGAAAGTAAAAGAAGAACATGTCTCAAAGACCATATTGTCAGATTCCACAGAGAATGTAAATGAAGAACAATTTCCAGAGATCACACTCTTAGGATATGTAGTATCTCAAGGTCGTGATGAATCTACAGGAAAGAAGATGTCAGAATCTAGGAAGAGGATGAAAAGGAAGATGTCTGAATTAAGAAAAATGATGAATCCATAGACAAAGAAGAATATTTCTCCACACTAGGGAAGATTCATCTATTGTTTTGAGCCATCCATATTGGAGACTCCTAGTAATATGAATATTCAATAGGGGGAGTCTAAACAGCGACCAAGACAAATCAAAGGACTATTTTTCAAGCAATGTGTAGTGTTTGTAGTATTTGTTTTTTTGGAAAGACATTTTCAGAGTGATGGAAGAAGTACATAATGACAGATCGATTGATCGAGGAGCATTTTCTCAGGAAAATATCAGAGGAATATTTTGGAAATACTTGTTAGGAATATATTCATGATTGTATGTAAGATTCTAGGAAAGAATATGTGATAATTAGTTGCAGCAGATTTTGAGAAGTCATTAGAATAGTACAGTGACATATGGGTCAACATTGTGGACAATTGTGTATCGAGGTCATGGAAAGTTAGTGACTATGGACAGAGATGGATTCATGAGACACTTGGAAGGTACATAATACATGAGTTAGATAAGATGCATAACAATGAATAAAATAATATTGGCAGTTGCAATTAGTTGTTCATAGAAAGGAAAATAGTGGAGGGCATAATAGAACAAGGAAAGAGAAATTATCGACAAAAACTACATTTTTTGATACTGAGAGGGGGGTGAATCAGTATCAAGTTCAATTTATACTTAAACCATTCAATTATATCCAATGAGAAATGAACAATAGTATAAGACTTACACCAATACACCACAATACACCATGCACAATATATGAGAAATA
>CBVK0100043948.1:2948-29578 GCA_900067695.1 Picea abies
TTAAAATCCTTGAGAGATATTTCCTCCCCAAAATCCTTAAGAGATATTTTATCCCTAAATATCTTAGAGATCCCTTTCTTAGTGGATCTGATGAGAGATCCTCTCCATGGTGGTTAAGTCTCCAAATCCTATATAATGAGGGATTTCCATGGAGGAAGGGGGAATGGAGATTGAGAATTATACCAAACTTATGATCTCATGAGAAGTGGAGGAGAATAATTAGTGAAAGTATTTTCATTCTGATCGTGGAGCTTTTGAGAAAGGGTTGGACAAGGAGAGCTTGATGAAGTTGTTGCACTCACATCTATGGTTGTAAGTTTTCTTCATTGTTGTTCTCATTAATACAATCAATGATGGGCCTATTTCTTTCAAACTTGTACTTGTTTCATATAAGTTTGTCTATAGTAGATGGATCTATGTTTTATCTAATCTCAGTAGAGTAGGAAGTTGTTTGCACTTTTGTTTGTCTTGTAGGATCTACCAAGGAGCTCAAGATCGAAGCACATCCTGGACCTTGCAGGGACAAACGACGTTCATAAGGTACATGATTTCCTCCTTCTCTTTTGTTCATCATCTTGTTTTGATATAAAAGGAAGTCAATGTCCATGTTAAGCACCTTCTGTCTTAGAGTTAAAGGTCTATCTCTCAAGAGGAGGTCTACCTGTCCGCACGGAGATTTTCCTACAACAGAAATTGGCGACTCGACTGGGGAGGAAATATGATTTGTGTTTCCTTTCCCATATCTTGTCTTGGCCCTGTTGGCATCAGAAGTCATTCTTGGATTAAAGCAGGAGTAAGCCTGAGGCCCATCAGTTTAAATGTCATGATTTGTTGATAAAGGGTGATGGATGGAGGTAAACTCGAAACAATATCGTTCTAACTCAGAAACTAGGTCGGGCATGCACAAGCAGATGAGGCCTTGATTCAATTTCAGGTAGTAAGTTGTAATAAGGGCGAGTAGGAGGAAGACTTATGTAAGGAAATGTGAAGGGTTTTTGTAGGCATCGGGCTTCCAATAGCCTATAGAAGAAAACTTTGAACACAAGAACCTCTTATATTCAAAAGCAAAAACACTAAAAGAACATAATAGTGCTATAATAAATCCTTTATCATAACACAATCACGACGATTCATGTGAATCATTCAGTCATGAACTCTTTCAGTATGAGATAAAAACAAGATGAAAAAGAGAACTGCCTTACATTAAATAAGGAAATTTCATATACAGATACATAGCCAAGAAAACCAGTGCTTCATTAAAACATTACAGTCAGGAGCTCTGCTCTACCATCCATCCCTACAAAAATACAAAAGTTGAGTATATATACTCAGAGAAACTCGCCACCTTGGAAGCAGGAGGGTAGTTGAAACATTAAAATCCCACTTAGTATGTGCAGGCTCCTCTGGTCAGACGAGGACATCAGATCGGCATGGCTTCTTAGGAAAACCTGCACACAGGATGATTTTGGGCAGACTACCTTCCAGAACTTCCATGCCTTACATTTAAGGAGTGAGGTGAGGTTTCAACCACCTACTCAATATTCATTAACTGCTTCTTCCATGGAGGGTGGCCGAGACTGAAAAATTTTCGCATTTCGTGTTTCGACGATTCCCGATGCAGTGGAAGAGCGGCTCCCTTGTCTTTTGAAATCCCGGTAGCCGAAATGTCGAAATGGATTTTCACGTTTTGGGTTTTGGTGATTCTTGATGCAGTGCAAGAGTGGCTCCCTTGTCTCTGGAACTCCTGGTAGCTAAAATGACGAAATGGCTTCTGGGTGCTTTTCGCATTTTGAGTTTCGATGATTCCTGATGCAGTGGAAGAGCAGCTCCCTTGTCTTTTGAAATCTCGGTAGCCGGAATGTTGAAATGGCTTTTCACGTTTCAGGTTTCATCGATTCCCGATGCAGTGGAAGAGTGGCTCCCTTGTCTCTTGAACTCTCGGTAGCCGAAATGACGAAATGGCTTCTGGGTGCTTTTCGCATTTCGGGTTTCGGTGATTCCTGATGCAGTGGAAGAGCGGCTCCCTTGTCTTTTGAAATCTTGGTAGCCAGAATGCCAAAATGGATTTTCACGTTTTGGGTTTCGGCGATTCCCGATGTAGTGGAAGAGATGCTCCCTTGTCTTTTGAAATCCCAGTAGCTGGAATGCCGAAATGGCTTTTTGTGTTTCAGGTTTCAGCAATTCCCGATATAGTGGAAGAGAGACCCCGTGTCTTTTGAAGTCCCGGTAGCCGAAATTGTGAAACACCTAATCACTTCGTGACTTTGGCCATAAGAGACGAGCCCATGTGCTAAACCTCATGAATTCCACGACTCAATATTACCCGATGACCGTTGATCTACTCCATCTGTAGATCCTCGCCGTTGAAAACAAAATGCCTGCTCGCTTGATTTTAAGCCCGAAATGGACTTCTTTTGTGCATTGCGCTCGACGCACATGACTGTGGCCTTTGAATAAAACTCATTTGATGGGTTTTTAAACCCCATTTCTATGCATTTACACCAAGGGTCTGAAATCGGAGAGAAACAACACCCTTGCAATAATTGGCACTAACATTAGGCTCCATGGGGGATAGAATCGTCCCTGTGATGCTCTAAGAACTCCTCTGCAGTTCCAGTTGCTTTATATTGGGCTATGGAGTCGAGCTCAAAACACCCTACTTAAAAATTACATGTCGATAAGTGAAAATAAAAGATAAACACACATGCTCCAAGGAGCTTATTTATGTACGATCCTAAACTAATAAATTCCTTTACATGGGGCTAGGTGAAAGCAAACTTCCACCATAGCCAATCAAGCAACTTCCTGAATAGAAGCTCCTTCCTTCTGTCGATGATCACAAACAAATGGTGTAACTGTGATAGTAGAATGGTTACACTCTTCAACTCCTCCTTACAGGATGAAGTTGAGATGAAATAGGGCGGCTCCAAATTTTGAAGGAAATTCAACTCCATGTATTCCTTTACAGGCTTATAAGACCAGTGGAAAACTCCAGAAAATGGGCGACAAGCAGCCTCCTTTGCTACACAGTTGTTCACGTGTGGCTGAATATCTCTGGTAAGCACAGGTGGGTGGATAGCTGACATAGGCTGAGTGATCTCAGGTGGTGGTTGCTCGCTGACTGGCTCTGTGCATTCTGTAAACTGTATCTTCAGCTCCTCCTCCTCTTCTTCATGGCTCTCCCAAGGATCAAATTCATAATCATCATAAATAGGGACCATGGGAAAGATCTGCTTGTTGTCATGTCGGTCATTTTCTTCATAGTGATCAAATGTAGAATAAGCTTCCTGCTCATCATCACTAGAATATTCATCAAAAAAGGGTTTCTGTTCATTTCTATGATCAAACTCCAGAATAGTGATCCCATCGAGAATATAACTGTCAAAAATATCCATTTCAGGGACAGTGGTAATTGTTGCTTCTGGTTGTTCATACATAAGATTTTTTTCTTTAATCCTAGGTAAAAATATATCATGGGCAACCTCTTAAAGGAAAAGAGAAGAATCCTCTTCCACAACCATCTCTTCTTTAAAAACTGGAAGGTCTTCGTCATCATAACTTAGGCTGCTAGGAACATCTTCTTCAACGCTATATTCAGGAGAGCCATCTACTATAGACAACATTTGCTCTATAAACTCATAATTCTCACAAGAGGTGTGTTGATCTTTATGAACATCTAAAGGAACAGATGTATCTGAAATGATGTCAGATGCTTTCGTGCTAGGGATAACATAATTAATATCATCCAAGGCCTCTATATTTTCATAGCAAACGCTTTCCTCCACAGTAAAAGATTCATCACAAACATGGTCTTCAGGGTCAACAGAGGCTTTATGAAGCAAAGAAAACTCATCACAACAGTTTTCATACAAACACTCAGCTGGGAAGTAATCTTTACAAAATGAATTGAAAGTTGTATGAAAACCTGACAAAGAATGGATGCTTGCAATGGGAAGAGATCAACACTAGTCAAGAGCAACTCCCTTTAATGAATACTTAAAAATCTTAATCTAGACATCTTCATGCATGATATTAAGTCAATGAATAACCTCATGAAAGTCCAGTAAATTCTCAGCTGGTACCTTCGAAATTTTTGCTTGAAATTCAGGGAGGATATCTTCCCATTCATCTCTATCTAGCAATGGATTAGGAAAACCAACTATCTGGGAAAAGTCACAGAGAGCCAACCTTTGAGATAAGATATTTTCCATATCGAATTAGTGGATTCATCAACCTATCCTCAGATCATGGAGTCGATAGGTGAAATATGCGTAGCTTTGAATGTGTCTAGTCTTTGTTCACCATCATAGGCCAGATCCTAATGTTGTGTCCTCCTAGGAAGCTTCTCAAGCTGATAAAGTAGCTGCTGAAACCTTCTCGAAAAATCTCCTCTGGGTCAGCTTTCAGGTGTTCTAAAAGTATCCACAGCTGAAATAGTGAAGTGGAAATAGTGGAGTCACCACAATGGAGTCGCCAAGTGCATAGTAGCAATCTTCAAGGGCTTTGATTCCTGATGCACCTTCAGAATCAGAGACTCGATGTCGTTCAATCCCGGGGAAAATATTCAAATTCGTCCCCGGCAACGATGCCAGAAATGTTGGCTTCAGAAGTCACTCTTGGATTGCAGCAGGAGTAAGCCTGAGGCCCATCAGTTTAAATGTCACGATTTGTTGATAAAGGGTGATGGATGAAAGTAAACTCGGAACAATATCTATCTAACTCATAAACTAGGTTGGGCATGCACAAGTAGATGAGGCCTTGATTCAATTTCAGGCAGTAAGTTGTAATAAGGGAGAGTAGGAGGAAGACTTATGTAAGGAAATGTGAAGGGATGATGTAGGCATCGGGCTTCCAACAGCCTATAGAAGAAAACTTTGAACACAAGAACCTCTTATATTCAAAAGAAAAAACACTAAAAGAACATAACAGCGCTATAATAGATCCTTTATCATAACACAGTCACGACGATTCATGTGAATCATTCAGTCATGAACTCTTTCAATATGAGATCGAAACAAGATGAAAAAGAGGGTTTCCTTACATTAAACAAGGAAATTTCATATACAGATACATAGCCAAGAAAACCAGTGCTTCATTAAAACATTACAGTCGGGAGCTCTACTCTACCATCCATCCCTACAAAAATACAAAAGTTGAGTATATATACTCAGAGAAACTCGCCACCTTGGCAACAAGAGGGTAGCTAAAACATTAAAATCCAACTTAGCATGTGCAGGCTCCTCTGGTCAAACGAGGACATCAGATCAGCATGGCTTCTTAGGAAAACCTACACACAGGACAATCTTGGGCAGACTGCTTGCCAGAACTTCCATGCCTTACATTTAAGGAGTGAGGCAAGGTTTCAACCACTTGCTCAATATTCATTAACTGCTTATTCCATGGAGGGTGGCTGAGACTAAAAACTTTTCGCATTTCGCGTTTTGGCGATTCCAAATGCAGTGGAAGAGCGGCTCCCTTGTCTTTTGAAATCCCAGAAGCCAGAATGCCAAAATGGCTTTTCGCGTTTCGGGTTTCAGCGATTCCTGATGCAGTGGAAGAGCAACTCCCTTGTCTCTTGAACTCCCAATAGCCGAAATGGCTTCTGGGCGCTTTTCGCATTTCGGGTTTTTGCGATTCTTAATGCAATGGAAGAGCAGCTCCCTTGTATTTTGAAATCCCGGTAGCTAGAATGCCGAAATGGATTTTCGTGTTTCGGGTTTCGGTGATTCCTGATGCAGTGGAAGAGCGGCTCCCTTGTCTCTTGAACTCTTGGTACCCGAAATGTCGAAATGGCTTCTGGGCGCTTTTCGCAATTCGAGTTTTGGCGATTATCGATGCAGTGGAAGAGCAACCCCCTTGTCTTTTGAAATCCCAGTAGCTAGAATGTCGAAATGGATTTTCGCTTTTCAGGTTTCAGCGATTACAGATGCAGTGGAAGAGCAGATCCCTTGTCTTTTGAAATTCTGGTAGCTGGAATGCCGAAATGGCTTTTCACATTTCAGGTTTCAACGATTCCCGATGTAGTGGAAGAGGGACCTCGTGTCTTTTGAAGTCCCAGTAGCCAAAATTGTGAAACGGCTAATCACTTCGCGACTTTGGCCATAAGAGATGAGCCCATGCGCTAAACCTTCTGCAATTTTGTGACTCAAGCTTACCCGATGACCATTGATCTGCTCCATCTGTGGATCCTATCCGTTGAAAACAAAATGCCCACTCACTTGATTTTAAGCCTGAAATGGACTTCTTTTGTGCGCTGTGCTCGGCGCACATGAATGCGGCCTTTGAATAAAACTCATTTGATGGGTTTTTAAACCCCATTTCTACGCATTTACACCAAGGGTCTGAAATCGGAGAGAAACAACACCCTCGCCAGAATTTGTGCTAACAGACCCTTTTCCCACTCATTTGATCTTCTCCATTGAATTTTGTATTCTTAGAATGGTTTGATTGCCTCTGTGTGTCATCATGATCACCATGATTGGCTGAATTTTCTTGAATTTTTTTGATTTTCTAGAATTTTTCTAAGTTGTTGAAGCCTAGCGCTCCCCTTCCCATGTTAGCAGAGTGTCAGCGCTCCCTGAAGTTCTTAGACAAAGCGTTATAATGCTCTGGTGCCCCTTACACCAGAGCGCCAGCCTTTCCTCTGCAAAAAAAACCTTCCAGATTTGTCTTTTCTAAAGTCCAGTCTTTGTTTTTTCCCTTGCTAAGCTCAATACTTCTTCCTATTGGCCTTCAATACCTTGTTTTCTAAGGATTCATCTTCTTTTGTTTCAATTTTTTGACATTTTTCCTTTGCAATTTGTCCTTCACAATTTGGAGGCAATTTGTCATTTTCTTCTCGTTTGTCTGAATGAGTGAAAACTTTGTAAGGGGGTTCAAAGGCCTTTTTTACTTTTTTTTATGATCTTTGAGTCATCTTGTCCAAGATCTTTCTCCTTCCTTTTGAGATTTTGGTTTTCTTTCTCTTGTTTGATCGCAACAAAGGTGTGTTTTTGCTTATGTCGAGTTTGCTTCCAGTTGTTTTAATCTCACAGATCTTGTAGTCTGATTAGCATAGGAAGCTTTACATTCAACTGATCATTAGTCACATATAAAAATTTTAGCATTGCATTGGATTCCTTATTGAGGACTATTGCATGAGACCATCTTGGTGTTTGAAAGTGAAAGGAAAATCCTTCTCCTTCCCTTAGTTAGACATTCATTGAAAGAAAAGATTGTTTATCATTTCTTATGCATGTTTTGGGAACTGAGTCATAATATCATCAGTCTTCACTCTCATACACCTCTAAGTAAACAACAGCCACTAAAATCAATGCTTAACTAAAATTTATCAGACTTTTTACATCTTTGTTAGCAAACCTACATTATTTTAAGGTGTATGGCTTTGGAATAGGTTGAAAGGATAACTTTCCAAAGCTATCAAACAAAATTAGTATCTTGCGGTAAGGAGAGTGAAATCCAATTGTCGTATAGGCTTTCTGGGATCCCCCTCTCACACAGGGGTTATGTAGGAGGTCACACTTGGGAGAGATATGAAGATTATCCCTCCATGGTTTGACTAATTGTAGTAGTCAAATCGTATTATGGGGGTCGCTTGAAGGTATACCCACAATGTTGAGTGTAAGCATTTCAAGTTGATTTCGGGCTAGATACCCTGCCCTTACGTTCGGATTGGACTGTCAATTGTACCCGTCCAGGGGCTAATAGAGAGTTGGTGACCTTAGTAGCCACAATATTTAGGGTCTTACACAAGGTGACGGTGAAGGGAAGTCTCACTATACCTAGAACAGATGTTGGTCAAACTCACTCGGGCTCCTTGGAGGGTAAATCCACAATTACTACGTGGAAGCTTGCACTAGGGTGTAAGTCCATTAAGCAGGTCTCCAACGTAACTGATCCACCTGCTCTATCCCCACCTCTTCCTATTTTGATCTCACGACATTGGATTTGATCACCAACTCGTGGTTTCATCGTAGGAAGGTTTGTTTGATTGATTGCTTCTTAGATTCATAGCGTGTGTTGGTTGTATTACTTAGTAGACCTTAGGTCGAGTTAGTGTTAATGGAATTGAATCTCAAGAGTACCAATGGAGGAACCCCTTGTCTCGGGGAACCTTACGCCTTTACTTATTTTGGAAACTTTGGTCCTCCATATATTTCCACACTGAGTCTTCCAGGACTCACCATCGAATTACCAGTTTGGTTGTTCCCCACTCCGGTGATCTTCAATCCTCCCAATATTTCAGCTGCACCTAATACTTTAGATGTCAGTACACCACCTACACATCAACCTCACGTCAACTTTTCATGTTCTTCACCTATTAAGTCTCCTTCCATTTCTCCTTCTTCACCTAGCGAAAGCTCTAAATCAAGCATCCAAGTTGATCAGAAGAAGAAGAAATGGAAAGAAAAGAAGAAGAAGAGCCCAAAAAAGACCAAGGCCCCAACAACATCATATGTTGGATCCAAGCAACCAATTGTTGTTAATAGTACTGGGAATGTTGATGAGGTCAACAAGATTAAAATGAAGAATTTGAAACCCAAATTCCCTTGCAACCTTTGTATGGGTGACCACTTTCTGAGGGATTGCCCTGGTCTTATCAAGGTCTTAGAAATGTGGTCTTCCACATCATCAACCTCTGCCAGTCATGCCGATGATACCCCATCAACTAGTGATGTTAAGGCTGGTAAGAAGAAGACAAATGTCAAGTTCCCTTGCATGTTATGCCAGGGTGATCATTACTCTGACCTTTGTCCTCGTATGGACGAGGCATCTTCTCTTTTGGAAAAAATTCAACTTCCAAAAGGTTATCGTAAGATTTCCCCCGACCCATAATTAGTTGATAGACTGGTCAATCCGGTTCCATCCTCGATCAATCCAATTGATCAGATGGTCAATCTAGTTTCCTCCTTAATTGAACCACAAACCCAAGTAGTTGATCTAGTTCTTTCATCGATCAGCCCCACTCTTCGTCAAAAGAGTGTAACCCAAGTGGTCGATCCATTTTTATCCTCGATCGATCCCACTCTCCCGTTAGAGAGTGACTCCAAAGCGGTCGATCCGTTTCCACCTGTCGACCCCACTCTCCCCTTGGAGAATGAAACACAAGTGGTTGATCTGGTTCTGCCATCGGTCGATCCCACTCCTCCCTTGACGAGTGCCAAAGTGACTGATCCATCCCCTTCCTTGGTCAGTCCCACCCTTCATCCGAAGAGTGCCAAATTGGTTGCTCTGGTTACATCATCAGTCAATCCCACTCTTCCTCTGAAGAGTGCCAAAATGATCAATCCAAGTTCACCATTGGTCGATCCAAGTTTTCCATTGGTCAATCCTACTCTCCCTCTAGAGAGTAAACCCGATACTGCCCATGTTTTTCTCGTTGATATAGAATCTAAAGTGTCGGGGGGCATTCCTCCTTCTCCCGTGAAACCCCCTCCAAGTAATGAGACCATCATTTTTGAATGGGGCGTGCTAACTAGACCTCATCTTCCCTCTCACATTCCTTTCCAGATTACAGTACTGATTTGTGGTCGGGACGTTCTTCAAACGTTGATAGATGAAGGTGCGTCCATTAGTATTTTGTCTTTTGTTACTTGGTACGCTTTGGGTTGTCCGCAGCTTGCACCGGTTACATAGAATTTGTTAGCTTTTAACAGAAGAACTAGTCAACCTTTAGGGACCCTTTCTCAGTTTCCCATAACTTTGGGAGGAAAAACTGTCTTTATTGATGTCATGCTAGTCCGAGACCCCTTGGATTTCACTTTACTCCTTGGATGGGATTATTTCTATGCCATGAAATCTATTGTGTCCACTCTTTTCCGTGTGATATCTTTCCCTCACGATGGAATAATTGTGACTATTAATCAACTTTCATTCATCGGTCCTAACTAGATTACCTCCCTAAATGGTTCTTATATGAAGACAGTATCGCCCCTGCCACATGTCAATTATGTGGAGTTGTCTCCAATGACTTCAACTTCTGATAATTTAGATCTGGTAGTTAACATGGTGATTTCTTCGGTAGGGCTATTGGAGCCTGATCTCCTTACCCCTATCGCGGCCTTCAACATGTGTTCCTTCCAGAGTGATTATCTTCCATCTAGCGAAGATCTCTTGGAAGCCATGACCAAGTTTTGTCCCTTGACATGGTGTCCTTCCAGAGAATTATCCTCTTGGAAGCCATGATCAAGTAGAGTCCACGAGCATAGTTTCTCTTCTCTATGGCAAGCTCGTTAAAAAATGAAACAGAGGTCACAAGCATAGTTTCTCTTCTCTGTGGAAAGCTTGTTAAAATATGAAAAAGAGGCTACGAGCATAGCTTCTCTTCTCTGTGGCAAGCTCATTTAAAAATGAAACAGAGGCTTTGAGCATAGTTCCTCTTCTCTGTGGCAAGCTCGTTAAAAAATGAAACAGCAATCTGGGGATCAAACCTAGAACCCCAAGCATAGTTCTTTTCCTGTGTCAAGCTCATTAAAAAATGAAATAGTCACCTCTCTTGAACCTTCTTTTCATCCACCCTTCTCCTTTTTCTCATCTACTAGAGAAATTGGTGACAACCTCAAAGTCGGTGAATGAATTGAAGCTTGGAGGGCATGTCTCCAACCTTTGATAATCATTCTAGAGTTAAGCCACTAGATTTCAAGCTGTGGGCATACCGAGCTTAGTTTTTGTTCTTTCTCATGCTTGTAAATACATGAGAATGCATCCAGGTAAACTTTATCTCTTTTTCGAACCTATTTGGATACATGAAAAAGGAACATTGGAGTCATCTTTAAGCTCTTTTTAGACTCTTTAAATATGAAAAGATTGCCAAGTGATCTTGCTTCCTTTCACACTCATTAAAAGGTTTGAAAGGGCATCTTTCGAGTGGTATTTTATCTCTTTTTTGACCTCACAAGACTCACATTACGAAAAAGGACAACATTGGAGTCATCTTTAAGTTCTTTTCAGACTCTCTAAACATGAAAAGATTGTCGAGCGACCTTGTTCTCTTCACGCTCATTAAAGTATTTGAAGAAAACATCTATTGAGCGATATTTTATCTCTTTTTTGGTCTCATTAGACTACTTTACGAAAAATGAACTGAGAGAGTTCTCTTTTAAGTGTTTTTCCAAACTCTATAATCATGAAAAACCTTCGAGTTTTCTATCTTTGGACTCGTTAAACAAACAACGACAGGCCCATATGGGACCAAACCCTTACTTCTTCCAGTTCGTTAAACAAAGGAAGAGGAACTTACCGAAGGTGAGTTATATCGAGCATGTGTTACCCTCCTCGAGCTCATTAAATTAAAAAGAGGTACTCATCTATTTGGATGGGGGAAAAAATTGAAGGAAGCAAGCCAAGTAGTTTTTGAGAACATTACCAGTAACTCTTAGAGTCTCCCTTGAACACGGAACTTTGTCTTTGAACACATATTAATCCTCTGAACCTATGCACTGAACCAATCCTCTGAGTTTTTCTTTCTCCTTTGGGTCACTCGAGGAAATTCACAGTATCCATTGTATCATCGTGTTTTGGTCCATGTCATGTTTATGTTGTTGTTCCTCAATGTTCAAGAGAAGTAGCCACCTTGAGAGTCAACCATTACAAATATCTTGTCTCAATACCCGTCTCAGTCCATGTTCATTTGATCTACCAATTACATCTTTGTTTTTGTTTCATGTCGTTGATGGGGGATACATCAAGGCCCTCCTTCGATGAGTCTATTCCTATCGACTTCAACACATTATCTAGGAACTAGACTTAGAAACCAATAAGTACTTTGAGACCTACATGCCTCAATGGCAGGTCTCCTCACATTCGACAGTGGGCTTACATCATTGACCTCTGATCGGATGATTCAACGGATGTTTGACTTAAGCTCATCCATTCACATTCATTGGAATGTACTAGGGTACCTTGGGAATCATTGACATCAATGGTGATTTCCCTCGCGCTTGTTAATGGTTTACATCATTGACCGGTAATCAAGTGGTTACTTCCATGTTCAACATCAGGAAATCTATTCACATGGTTATATTCGTACTACATCAAGATCGATAAGAAGACCCTGGGTTGAGTGATCACTCTGATATGTACTTTACCCAGGTTACGACGGAGTTTCTCTTGAACAATGACACTCTTGAATACCTCATCTTGAAAGTTCTTCAGCTCTGCCTTTAGCTTCCTATTCTAAGACTGAAAACCTCTATTCTTCCTGTAAAGATTCTTTAGCTGTCTATGAAGAGGCTAGGTCCTTCTTGCTGCAAACCTTGCCAAGTCAAGGGTGTGACTATAGCAATCCATAAGCTTTGTCATCTTAGTTCTCTCAAACATGGTTTCCTTTTCCAATTGAGCCACCTCTTTTCTTGACTCTCTAAGTTGCTTGATAAGTCTCTTGAAGGTCTAACTGTCAGGAGGAGTAGTGTTATGCACATTATCAATAGGTTTTTTCTTAGTCTCTTCTTCCACCTGCATGGGAAGTGTCTTGTCTACCTCATCATGCTTCTTGGTGGCTTTTTTTTTACCACTCTTCCTTTGCACAGGGATTTCTTCTTTTCTTTCCACATGCTTCTCAAAATCTTTCATAGAGGTTTTATCTTTTCTCTCCAAAGGTATTTTATCACCTTTACCCTTCCCTTTCTGAATAGGGGTTTTTGGTTTCTCTTCCACAGGCTTTTCAATTCTTTTTCCCTTCTTCTTTTGAATAGGGGTTTTTGGTAAAGATTGATCTTTGAAAACCTCCTTAGGAATTGATGACCTTATGAAAGGTCTTTTACCTTTGATTTGGACTGTTGGAGGAGAAGATGGAAAGAGTATCTTCTTCCCTTTCTTGTATGTAGCTTTGGTATAAGAAGACACCTCTTCTAACCTTGGTGGAGGAGGTGGTGAAAAATATCTTTGTGGGGAAGGACAAACTTCCTCCTCAACTCCTGTGACCTGCTTGCTGACCTCTAAAACTTGAATAAAGGCTCTGCTCTTTCTCTTCCTATTGGTCCCTACTTTAGTAGCACTGGTGGGTGACAAAGGACTTGCCTTCTGTGATTGAGGATTTGATGCTAGATCCAACTTGAAATGAGAAGCAACAACAAAATTCTCCAATAAAATCTCTTTCTTACCCAATTCCTCAGAGACTAGCATCTTGATCAATCCAGAATGGAAGAGGCTAGAATCCACATCTTTAGATTTGGATTGTATCATGTTTGACATATTACCTATACTTCTTAACAAGTAATAGGGAATATTCCTATCAACCTTACCAATAAAATGTAGCAACAACCTTACATGGTGCTGGTACAATGTGTTAAATCTCCCTTCACATGTAAAATATCTCTGTATGATCTTCAATATTCTGTCAAACTGTTCAATCAATTGACTCCTTGGCATACTTTTAGACAAATCATTAGCTTGATATTCAGGTTTTAAAAGATCTTTAGCATAGGTTGAACTCAAATCCATGGCTTTGAACCACTTTTCACCTGTAATGGGGATCCCTGTTGCAGCTGAGATAGAGGCTTCAGTTACCTCAAATTCAAAATCCTCGACCTTGGTTTTCCTGCCATCAAAATGTAATGCAAACTGTCTTGCTACCTCTAGATGGCCTCTTTGCATTTTTTGGTAGAAAGAGAGGCACCCTACTCTTTGAAAGACCTCTCTTTCCATGGGATCTGTATCAAAAAGATGCATGTCCACCAGTTATGTCCTAACCACCTTGCCAACTTTGTGTGTCTTCCTTGATTGAGGAGTCTCCATGGCTTAGAGTGAGGGATTTTTGAAAGGCCTACGGGATAGTAATAACCAGGAAGGCTTTGAATCAGGCTTCAAATGTACAAGGCTAACCTTTTGAGACAGACTGGTGCTAGTGAGCCAAGATTGTTGTGGGAATTACACCCTTAGACTTTTACAGGTATTCAAGAGTGTGGGCAGTGAGGGGTTAATCCAAAATTGGTGCTTTGTGATTGAGTAAAAATGATAAACTCTAAGATGAAAGCAAGCAAAGGAGGTAGAGAGGGTTTAAGCAATGCCTTTGGGTAGCGCAATGCATACGCAGAGGATAGGCTATTTACAGACTTGTGATTTCAATGGCTAAGGCGGGCAGCAGTAATTAGACTTAGATAAAGGCAATGAATATACAGGTCTGGAAAAGAGAGAAGACAAGGCTATCATCCAAAGATGAGTCTCTTACGACTGTGCAAACTTGGAAAACCAAAAGCCGAGCACAAATTTCTTGTGAAAATTAATATGCAGAGGAGGCAACACGGGATACCTGTGGAGTAAAAACCTATTGGAATCTTCAACGAAATCTCAGGATGAGATTGCAAAAACTTCGGCCCTCGAATCTTTCTCAGCATCGAATTTGCTTTCCTTTATTTCACTTGATCAGAACTTGTGAATTTTCATAGTGCAGCACTATTGAGTTTTTCAAACTTAGAAACCGTCACCAGGGCTCGTAAATGAAATATCTCGAAGGCATATTTAACCAACTTCTAGCACTGAAAACAAGGGACATGACATCACTTCTAGAAATCATGACTCAAGGTTGGATTATGATGAACAGGAAAGGCGCTACAGAACTACTTGATGAGTGGGAAGCGCTCCAACTCAAAATCTGATTGGACAGGTAAGCAAGGATGATGAGGCATGCCTATGAGGTCATGAGTGAGGAGAAAGGTGTGTCACACTAGTCTAATCATGGGAGGGATCGACCTAGGAACAAGTCATGAAGGGGACCAAAATAAGTCATGAGATAAAATGGTTCTAGGACCAAAAATCCATTTGAGGATCAAACTAAAGCTAAGACTCAAAATATTAATCATCTAAGGGGTCTTACCAAACATAAAATTTAAAGAGATGAAACTTTAAAAAAATTAAAAGCTAAGGCTTAAAAAAGGATAAAAAAAACTAAAAGACCCAAGGAAATTTAGTCTAATAACACCACCTTCCCAGAGATCGAACCCTCGGAACCGTTGGCCGCTCGGTTTTCCACTCTCTGGTACACCTACAACATGACGAAACAGTGGCAGTCCAATGTCATGTTTCATGCATACTATTAGTAGTTAAAGGTTTCCATTGAATCATTTATGCTCATGACACCACACACCCTGCACCAATAACAACCAATAACAATGTTCTGTGTTGATCCTCATTTTATCTACATCACTACCCGCAGAGACGAGAACCAGGAAGAACTACAGTCATACTGCAAACTGACAGATGAAGATATGAAGAAGATTACGAAGGAATGGACAGAGAAATGTATGGTACCTATCACTGATACAGAATTATCTGAAACTAACACCATAGGAAGCCCCTTAGTCACACAAGTTGAGCATGTCAGACAGTCCATCAGGATGAAGAAGAAGAAAAAGTAGGAGGAATTCTAGGATATAGAGAGCGATGAGGAGGATAATGCTTCTAAAGATAATGGGTCTGGCTCACCAGGAGGAGAATAAGATAAAGCAGAGGGATAGGCAGGAGGAGATGATAGAGAAGAAGGGAAAAGAGGAGGTGAAGCTACCACCCCTCCACTTGAGGATCCCCCTATTGGGATAGTAACACCATAGAAGAGGAATGTTTCCCCAAAGAAACCCTTAGCAAGGAAGAATACGCACGCTAATAAGCCCCAGTTAGAGGCCACACTCACTGAGGACGACATTAGTCTAGTCCGTGGAGATATGGAGGATTCTTTCAAGGACATCTTGCAGAGATATGGAGAGAAGCGAGAGGAGATATATGGAAGAATTGAGAAGGAATTGAAGAAATTACAACAAGTTATTTGCTTGGTCTGCGTAGTACCTACTGCGCCATCTGCACCTTCCTCACCGCAGATTGTAGAATTGGGGGATGAACCAACCCAATTGAGAAGGATTGTAGATGTAACAGAATCCCACTTCGAGAAAGCACATGAAGAGAAGGAGAAGGCTACAGAAGCCTTGAAAAGGGAGAAATACGAATTCATAATTAAGAGCAGTGCCGGAAAATGTAGCAGCCCAGGAAAGTGAGAAACAAGAGCTTCAGGCGAAGCTCCAAGAGGAAAATTCCCAGCTACAGAGGCAACAGGAGAAGTTGCTCATAGATTATGCCATGGTCAAATAAGTGGTGAGTAAATCATGTCACTTTTTGCTAGGCTTGGCACAGGAGGACTAAGATTCGATCGAAGATTAAATAATGAAGCTCGTTGTGATCATCCAACAACTTCAAGACAGGATAGCAGAATTGGAGGCCCAAACAGTACCCAACACACTGCAAGAGGTGTTGGACCAGAGGGAGGAGTCTACCAAGGAAACAGTAGTAAGAATAAGAGCCCTCACCTTAAAAAACTAAGTGACAGGAGTGCCTAGACATATGAATGGCTCGCTGAGAATCCAAACTTGAGGAAACTATAAGCACATTTACAGGAGGCGCAGCAACAAGCATTATCGTTGTAGGCATAGATGAAGCTTCTCACCATAGTAGAAATAATGAAGAGATCCCAGGAGCAGATCGCAGTACAGTAGCAGATTACCGCCTGATCAAAATCTGGACCAGGGGTCAAAATTTAGCCCAAAAATCAACATTCTCGGAATTTCCTCAAAACAAACAAGTTCATATCCCTCGTCATCACGAACCCAACGCAACTTGTTTGGGTTCAAATGGGCGTCGGATGAGATAGATATCGTGATTTGTTCGAATCACCAAACAGGTAAAAAAAGGAGTGTTGACTGTACAGTCCATACAGGCTGACGTGGCAGAGGTCGTACGATGACATGGCAGAGGTTGTACAGTGACATGTCAATTGGTGACATGGAATTCATTTATTGGCATATGTGGTTGAATCATGTTTCAACATGTGGCATCATTTTGGCAAGTGTTTTGGTGCCACGTGGCCCAGTCATGGGCTGCCACATGGCACCTCGTTATTGGCAATTGTTGTTGGTTCAAAAATTTATGGAGTCCACGGGGATCGAACCCCGGACCTCCCCACCGGTCAAGTCTTTGCAAAGTCTGACCAACCAACGCGCCATATTATGTTTCTTGTTATATATATGAATTCACATATATTTAAATTAACATATGTTGCTTGTTGGGCGCGGGGCTGGGCTGGGGCTTAGCCCCAACCCTTGGTTTTATATGACACCACATGCAACCACAACACATGGATTTTTTGTGGGAGTTATATATTTTAAATGGATTCTACCCCCAGTCTTATGTATCGATACATATGACCTTGACCTTGGCGCGGGGGTTAAGTTTGGTTTGTAACAAACGATTAGCCCATGGTTTCGAGTGCTTACCCATGTGACCATGACCTTGGCGGTTAGGGGCTGGCGTGCCCATAACCGTCCTACAATTTGGTCAGTTTTTGTGGTTGCACTCGGTGCTAGGTTTTAACATGAATTTGGAGTGTGTTCTTGGTGAGAGCACACAGAGGTGCGTTTTGGCGAACCAGAGACAACAAGCTTGAACCCTTCTATTTTCAGATCACTGCCCTCCAAGGTAAGGTAATGGAAGTCACACAGAAGCTACAACCTATGCAAGATGAAGCTTGCAAGGTATTTGAAGATATTGATGGATAGGGATCACAATTAGATCAAGTGGGTGCAGCAGTAGAACAACACCTGGAAGGGCCTATTACAGAGAAGACGATCCAAGAGCTCGTTGAGCAGGAGGCTCAGGCGAAATAGTAAGTCGAGTTAGCTTGAGTTAAGCTCAAGGTCTTCAAAGCAGTGCTATCTAGACCTGAGTGAATCAGGATGAGTCACAGGTGAGTTTTGGGGGCCTATTGGCCCTCGACCAAGTTTTGAGGAAACCGTGGTCAGATTTGGCCCACTTTTGGACTTCAAAACATTGTTCGAAGAAGGAGCACCCAGGCACAATTGAGATCATGAATCTCACTGATTTGGCAGGCTATGTGGACCCAAAAAAGGTCCTCTAGGTTTTTGTAATGGGTTTATGCGATCTAGGTGGATATTAGTGGCCACCCACCTTTTCCAACTGGCTCAAAACAGTTTTTTGGCAATTTTGGTAATTTACTATTTTTAGCAATTTTTAACTTCCGGGGCCATTTTGAGGCCCTAAACAAATTTTTTAGGAAAATGGGGAGAAATATGGAAGCCCTTTGATATTGCCTCCAAAATGAATCTCCTCGAAGATACCTTTCCAACGGGCTATCATGCGCCTAAAACGGAGATCGTATGCAAAAGTTATGACCCTGGAAAGTTGATGTACTAACTTACCCAAACGGGGCCCATGTGACTTTTGGCGCTTCATCTCCTAGGGTTAGGTTTTTGAATGTCTAGGGTTTTTGGCATTCCTGTTTATTGTAAAAAAATTCCTTTAGAACCTCATTGTAATCATCTTCTTGAGAATGTGATTAGTCGTCACATCTCTTCTCAGATATAAGTTGCCACTATTCTAGCGAGTCTTTCACTTTGTATTTTTATAGACTCTGTACATTTGTTTCATTAATAGAAATCGTGTATTACAGTATATATGTGTTTAAAGTTGCATATATGATACACTTATTTTATATTATTGAATATTTGTGATATCTTTGTGCATTTCTTTATTATATCACCGCTCTCATTTCGTGCTGAATATAATTCGGATCATTATGGGATTTCAGCTCATGGGGTTTTCCCATGTTTAGGCCTTATTGTAAGGGTTTGTAAAAGTATAAATAAAGGAATGTATTTTACAAGTAGGGGGGTTATGAGAGTTGAATGTAGTTCTGTGTGAACAGAGTTGCTTAGTGCAAAGGAATATCTATGTATTAAGGCTTTGTGCTCGATAGAGAGTAAGCTCTGAGTCTTGACCTAGTTTTGGTAGGAGGATCTGGGGCTCAGTGTGCAAATATCCTGCCTAGTGCGAAGCTTGAATCCGTGTCTTAGTGCACAAGAGTAACTAAATGTAAGAGATTGATGAATAATAAAGAGGCAAAGCGATTGGTGGGCGTAGCCCCACACTAGGCTGAACAATGTATATCTGGTGTCTTATGGTTTGCTTTGTGCAATGTTACCTCTGTTATGTTTTCTTAGTGATTAGATTAGAATGTGTAATGAATATGTAGTTTTTTCTTAAAAGTTTTTCTTATGTTAAAATGATAGATCTTATTCACAGTGCTAAGTGTTAAGTATTTAAGGTGCATAATATTTTGTTGTTGCTATGCTAGATCTACCTTAGATTATGTTCTATGATGTTAATAAGGTGAATAAACTAATGCATGTCACTCCTAAGCGTTAACAGAACATTCTATGAAGTATTAGTATCACAAATATGTGTCCTATCTTGGTTACAAACACTTGTGTCCTATAACCCCCCTTGCGTCTACCTTATGTGAGACTTTGCCTGCTTCACAGGTGTTGTCGAAAGGGTCGGAGTCTGGATTTTTTTGGTGCGTTGTTAATCATTGAACCCTGGGTCTACCCCTATGCCAACAATATTTATTATGAATGAAGTCTGAAATACAATCACAAATGACCTTTAATGGTTTTCATAATAGTTGCAATGCAAAAAATAAATACTACCAAACTCAAGCCAAAACCTAGACAACGATGCATATTAATCATAAGAGTTGTTGCCCATTGTTAGAAGATATTCCCAACACCTTGTTTCCTTCTCCAATCTCCTCTTCCTAACTGTTATGGAACTTGACCCCCTTCTCTACTCAATTCCCAAGTTCCTATGGTTCCCTTTCTCTGTCCCTTGGCCTAAAAAATATCCTTGCGGCCCTTCCCCTATTTTGTTTTGTGCAATGGAGGTCTCGACCCTCCTCACACTCACTCGATTCTAAAGTTTCGGCTCTTGGCCCTCCTACTAACATTGTGACCCAACAAACTAGGGCACGTGGCCCTCTCCTAGTCCACATTGCACCTCAAAGGAACTGAATCCCTACTCTAGTGCCTTACAACACCCTTCTCACCACGATCCATAAAATAGGGAGAGTTTAGGCCCTCCTAGACACTCTAGAAAACTACCACGGCCTCCACCAAACCCATTTTTGTTTCTAACAATATCCATAACCTACCAAAAATGATAAATGGGCTTGCACAACAAGATAAATAAGTCCTCCCAACAAGCCTATGATATCCACAAACAAATTTCTACATGAATAACTAAAGGCAAACAATGTAAGGAAGCTCCGGTGGAAATCCTAGGTGGATCCCCCTTTTGGTCTAGCTAGGGTGTATATTTCACCACCAAAACCAATCTGAAGTGTGGAAGGGTTTTTTCAATTCACACAATTTGTATGGGGATTTGGTAAATAATAGCTACATTGTTCAATTAGATATCGAATTGTATGACATATCCATATGTCCTCCCTTCCCCAAACACCCTTACCAAGGGTAAACCCCCTGACCCCCATTACTTGCATGAACATGAAAATGACATGGCAAGATATCATCATGACAATGCTATCATCTAAACACTCTTTATGATCTCAAAGAAAATATTATGATCACTACCAACCTTCATAATTCACATTCCTAGTTAGTTAGAGATTACCTCATTAGGAAGCCTATAAGCTAGTTTACAGGAAATATGCCCATATAAAGAGGAGATCTATTCATATGTTGTTACACGGTCACCTTACAACAATCATAACACTCCATTAGGCACTCAAGAGGAATACAAAGGAACTTACACGCAAGCATTCAGTTTTGGGGGGTTTGACTTAAGCATTGGCATGGGGTTGGTACTGAAAGAATTTAGTTATCAAGCTTGTTGGGGTTCAACCATAAAGGAGATAAATAAATTCCAAGCCCTAACCACCACACACTATCACTATATGTGGTAGAGGTAGGTTCACTCTCCCTTTGGTCGAGCCATTCACTACCCAGTTCAAGAACTTAATATATAGATTAGAAGCCACTCCTCCACACTAACTCAGATAGACAGGACCAAGAGAACTTGACATAGGTAGGAGAACCACCCACACTACAAATGCGATAGAAGTATCACCAATCCACACATAGAAGAAATATATAGTTAAGAAATACCCCATAAGGAGCCCAAACAAACCAAGGGCCCAACAATGAATTAGCTCTCAAGAGCACTCCCAATAAGAGATCAAATCATAATGAGGAAGGTTAAGTGATACCCTTCCTTTACACTTCTTTGAACCCCCTTCTATATCTTTCCTCCCTTTGACCAAATCCACATGAAGATTAAAATCACTTTATAATCCTTTTCAAACCCCTTTTAATGTCAAAAAGTTATTAATTGGCTTCTAGGACATTCTCAAACGTAAGAAATCCCTTTCTCAATATCCCAACCTTTAGACCCTTTCATTCTAGTTCCAATGGGATATTACACTAAGGTATTCCCTTAGATAATATAATCCAAATAATACCTTTAGTGTATTTAATTAAAATATGCTCAATAACAACCCAAAATTACGAAAATCGTCGGAATGCCACAAAACCTATAGTGAATTGTGCGGAGATGATCCTGATGATGAAAGATGGTGAATGGACTAGCCTGGGAGCCATATAAATCCTCCAAATATTATGAGCTCATTTTTATCCTCATTTTACTCCTTTGTTCAGGTTGACATAAACTCATAAGGTCACCTCTGACTACAAGGTAGGGGAATCCAAAACTGGGGTCATTACATTCCTCCCTTCCCAAAGATTGCTTGTCCTCAAGCAATGCCATAAAAACCTAGCACTCCATTGACTAAGATAGACTCAAACTAACAAATATACCAGGTTCCCAAACCACCCTGGAAGATTTGAATCATCCTCCCCTCAATGCATGATCTGGAAAGGTGCTGACATAAGAGGCCTCCTAAATATTGTCACTAAGTAGAAAAAATCGATATTTCAAAAACTCGATCAAACCCTCAAGGAAATTCTCTACTAGGGAACAATATACTGAAAGAAAAAAATGACCCCTTCCTCTATGTCAACTACTGAGTAGTCTAATACTGGAATCCTAGGGTTCCAAGCTAATCTCAGAAAGGAACCACCATGTTGACACTACGCCAGTCTGATCATAATTTCTCGACCATCGTGCCCAATCTACATCCTCCTCTTCTGATACTCCAAGTTTAGATTCTTGTAAGGGATGAACCTACTACCATGAATAGTAGCTTGCACAAACACCCATGTGAATTCATGACCTGCAGATCCACTTCCATGCTCAATATAGAATACCAGAAAATAATTTTTTTCTGGATCACTAGCAATGACTTTGAGTTTCTCTCCACTGGATAGCTCCATCACCTGTGTTGCCCCACACTCCAAATACATCATCGAAAAGTGCATGAAATTTTATGAACATTCAATCGATGCACACATACTATATTCTCCCTGCACCCTCAATAAACATGTGATGTAATCGATCAACATGCTCTCTCACTCTTTCCTAGAAATGGGCAAGGGTTGCATCAACCCTACTACATGAGTGTGCCCCAACTTGTACTATTGATTATTCATACACTTCTCCATATCTCCCAACATATTATCTACAAAGTCTCTCCATGCGAACCTCTCTTGGACCTACCTACAAGTGATAAAGTCACCAGGGTCCCAAACTTTCATGTATGATGGGAAGCACCCTCTACTCTTATCATCGATCTACAAGGTGATAACACAAGAATCTATTTGACTACCCCTAATAAGATAGAAAATCATAAGTTGTACAAACTCGGTCAACTCCTCGAAATACCACTCCTCCAAGAAATCAATCATAATTATCCCAAGAGTAAACTCTAGAAGGCAAAAACTGGTCATCTCATCTGTACCACCTTCTGATCTATCAAACACTGTAGTCCCAAGGTTCCAAGATAATATCTGAGAGGAACCATCATGTTGGAATTGCACCCCACTTATCATAATCGTCTGACCACCATACTCAGACTATGCTCTCCTCTCATTGACCCCTAAGCTAAAATCCCTGAAAAGATGGAACTCACTACCCTAGATCATGTCTCACCAAAACATCTCAGTGAAGTCAAAGTCTTCCAACCTATGGATCGAATCGATCCTAGGTATCGTGAGGGAAATTATATCTTTCCAAAGCTCACCAACTCATTTCAGAACAACCCCACAATGACGCAGTCCAATCACCGACACGATAATGTCGATCATCCTCATCATTCGAAGAAGTCTATCACTTTGATGAATGTCAAGATCCCAACAACTTGGAATTCCACCACTCCCAATGCATGTTGAAATCTCTATGAAATGATCCAATAGAGTATGGATATCCTCATGTGCACTCTGTGCACTAATCACATGGCCCTAATGAAAGACCTTTTTCATGGCCATAATGCACCCTGTCTCATCCAACTTGCTCCAATGATCCTCTCATGTCCTATTGTATATATTGATGGAATCAAATAACAACAATATATGCCTCTACCACTGCCTGCAAGACCAGAAAGTGACTAGAGTGTTAGTCAACCCCAAGGGTACAACCAATATATCATAATGAAGTCTGGAAGCATACTTATGCCTATCCTACTCCCTGATCCTCATATGATGATATCTCATATGTAGACTTATCATCAAGGGATATGATGACCCTTGAGGCTCACCCATCCACTCATCGATCATGGGTAACCTCAACTTAATGGTATGCTTGAAGACTCTATCAAGAGGTATCCCTATAAGAAACACCCCACAACTCCATTGCACACTTCCAAGTGTTAATGAATACCCTTGTACACTGCTTTCGATCATTGAATCATCATGTACCAACATGTATTCTATAGGCATTGTTATCACTCAGTTTATAGTATAGGTCAAGTAGCTTGAAGACAAGAGTCAAACTGGTGTAACAGGAGCTTCCCCACCCACTATCACCTCGATGGGGGGCTCTTTCTATTTAGGGTGGCTAAACCCAAGGGAGACATCCCTAGTAATCTGGGGTTTTGAAGGGCAAAGGTTCTAAAGTATCAAGATGAGTTTTCCCTTCACATATTACCACCAAGAAGATAGTCAAGAATGAAGAAATACCACAGTAGAAGCACCTGTTTGCGAGACAAGGAAACAATGACACTAATGCATGCAACAGTGGTTAATACTTCTTTAATTGATGACTATCAATATTATATATGAGCACATACAGCAGCAATTATTGACGAAGTCAATGATTGCAATAAAGACCACGGCTTATAATATTACTTCTCAATAAACACTGGAAATGATATAGTATTCAATGTAGATAACCAATCCTTGAATTAACACAATGCATTAAATATCATTAAATGCTCACATACAAAGGTTGTTGCGTCAAGCTTGCTAGAGGTGACGTCAGCTTTCTTCTAGGGTTAGTTTGGTAGACAAAGAGGTGAACGTTTGTGCAAATAGGCCAATGAAATTTATCTACACATCAATGTCTATCATTAGATGACTTAGCCACGATGTTTCTATCAACCAAGAGTTCAAACAAGGCATGACGTCATCATCAATCTAGGGTTAGTAGACGTTAGGGTTAGTTAGGGTTTCAAATTTGAGAGTTTTGAAAGTTTTGTTTTGGCACAACAAGCTCAACATTGGAAAGTTAGACCAATGCCTTAGGGTATTATGGAGTCAGAAACAAGGGCAAGACTCGAGAAAATCTAAATCTAAAGACAAGAGAGTTAGGCTCTATGGTGCTACAATGGCAGGGCCCTAGAGTCAAAACCCTAAGGGGAGGAGGTTCATTCCGGTGTTGCTTAAGCAAGGCCTCATGCTCCTCCCTCTTTCTTTAGATATCCTTGGCAAAACAACTAGCTTCAAAACATAAATCTAAAGGTGAAAAGTGTTGCAAGAGCAAGGCCTTTCAAACCCTAAAAAGTCAAAACCCTAGGTGTAGACTTAACTAGGCCTAGGACGTCTTCTTTCTTCAATTTATGTTTAAAAATAACTCAGAAAAAGGGGAACTAGTGTAGCAATGGCTAGGCTATATCCTCCTTAATCAATGGCTAAAACAAGTTCTCACTCATGGGCACATATAGCAACGACCTACTTGTGTGCTTGCTACCTAGGGTTTCAATGATTAAGCAATATAATACAAAAGTAACAATAAATGCAAGAGATTTAACCTACAACCATTCAATTAAGAAGTTTTGCATGAGAAATACACTTACAAATCATGAAGAGAGCTTATCAAACCCTAGTTATAAACCTTCCAATGAAAGAGAACACCATAACATGCCAAGAACAATCCTCCACAAGAGTTGTGCCTCACTTCCAAGAGCAATAATACCAAGACAAAAGACAAAAATGTATCTCTCACAAGAGAGTGAGTTGTGTTATATCAAAATGATAGGAAACGTCCTCTACTTATATCATCCTAATGACCTATAATTAGAAAATAGGTCATTTAAAACAGCCAACAAGGTTGGCTCACAATATTACACTATTTTTTACATTAAATGCTAAAAATGTCACAATATGAGCTCAAAAGGGAGACGTCAGGCCCCTCTGAGGGAGATGTTGGCCCTTTTTGGGCAAGATCAGCATCCAGGAAGCAAAACGTTGGCCCTTCTAGGGCTTCTCCAAGCTGCCACACGTGCCAAATGATCCCAGCACACTGCCACATGCTCCAGAAAATGTCCAGCTGCCTCAGGTGACGTCCTGTCCATCAAAAGCAATCGTCCCATCTGCAGTGGGTGATCTCCCCTAGGCCAGGCTCTGCCAAAATGTCCTAGGTAGGGACGTCCTTCTTCTTTCTTATGCAATGGCTCATCACAACGTTGCCTTGTCTCTACCATCCCAGCAACCATCTGATGGGCTCTTCAGCCCCATGGGGGTCCGAGCTAATCATATCCCCATGTGTACCGGTCCTCTGGCACCTGTATGTCGGGTATGGTCCTGCACATCAAAAACTACGCCCTCCATGGGCTCATCAGTCCTCGGGATCATAGAAATTTCAATCATATCTCATCATTAAATTTATCAAATACATGCATGAAATCCCTAACACATCATCTAAGAGCTCAAAGACATTACACAGCTCTACTATACAAAGCTGAAGAAAACCAACAGAATAACCTATTGGGCTAATACCCACAAGAGAAGGAAAGTTTCCTCAGAGGATCATTCAAGCCATGTTTTATGAGGTGATATGGTCTAGGGATGTCCAGTCATAGTAAGACCAAGGGTAGGTGTTGTTTGTGGGTGCCTTTGTAGGAGGTGAGCTATACCTATCATGGATGCATTTTTTCCAAGCCCTTTATTGCCTTTATTTTTTATTTAATGCTTTTCTTTCTTTTTTTACTTCAAGGTCTGACCAGAGGACACTGCCTTGGCATGGTGACTAGAGCTGATAGTGTTACCCACTGTTATTTTCGTAGAGATGATAAGGTTGGCTCATGATCAGACCCCCTTTCCTTTGGCCATGCAACCAAAGGTCACTGCCCTGGCGTGGTGACCAAATGATGGCAATGTCATACTGCTAGATACCTATGAACATAATGGGTCGGCTCATGATGAGACCTCCCATCCTCTTGGTTAGGTCTTGTTTTGTTATTTTCTTAGGGTCCCTTTAGTTTCTTATCGAGAGGCCCTTTATTGCCTTCTCGGGCATCCCTAGGTGAAGCATCTCTAGGTTTCATTTCCTATGGCTTTTATCTTTTACCAGCTGCTTTTACCCCCTGTGCCTTTAGCCCCTTCTTCCCACAAGACAAAGTGTAACCCTCAAGAGGTCATCCTAATGGTCGGACTAGGGGAATGGGA
>CBVK0100043949.1:0-29574 GCA_900067695.1 Picea abies
ACCCACTTTCTAACTATAATATAGTTAAATACAGGCATAAGCCCCCCTTTGTTGGGCGCACGTACCTTCTGTATGATCACATGGCTTAATAGGGCCAAGCACTAGCCCAAAGGCTAAGCGCTGGCCCCTAGCCCGCGCGCTCCTGGTCATGGTATGTTCCAATAGGGCCACGGGCTAACAGTTGTAACCGCGCCCTAGTAGTTAGCTCCTGGTCGGATGGAAAATGGTTGGCAAATGGTTGGCGCATTGTTATATAACCGCACATATATGGTAACTCCCACCGTGCTCCCGGTTGTATGGTGGGATACAATAAAACCTCGGGTCGGGGCTAAGCCCCGGCACGACCCCCCTTCCATTTCAAACATAGTTTAACTTTAAATAACTTTAAACCCATTTACACATCAAGTAACAAGTGGTGGTATAGTGGTCGGGCGTAGTTTGTTAAGGCGAAGCCGATGGGGAGGTCCGGGGTTCGAATCCCCCGGACTCCATAAAATTTTTGACACAAACCATATAGACCAATACCAGGGTGCCACATGGCAGCCCATGATTGGGCCACGTGGCACCCAATCACTTTCCAAACAAATGCCACGTGTCAGCAAACAATTCACTCAAAACCTGCCAATAGATGATTGCCATGTCATGCCACGCCATCCATGCCACATCATCATATGGTCGCCACATCAAATGATGACGTCATTTGTGCCATGTGTCACCCTTCCAGTGGTGACACATGTCACCTTCGAATAGGTCCATCCGTACACCGAAATGTCCAAAAATTCCTTCCACGTGTCACTACCCAAGGCTGCCACATGTCACCTATATGGACCTACCACATGTTGTATGTATGAACATGCCACATCAGCGTCCATACGGACTGTACGGACTGCACAGTCAGCAATTTTTTTTGCCTGTTTGACTTTTCGGACAAAATGTGATATCTTCTCCATACGGACTCCATTTGACAAAGTAAATATAGCACCAGAATCAGGAAGATGAGACGGACGCAATGGCAGTGGTTTCGTTGCATTTTGAGAACTTTCATTTTTGAGCATTTTTCAAGCCCTATCAGGCTTTTGGATCCGATTTCGGATCAATGAGACACACTAATGCGCATTAACAGAAAGGGACTGAACTGTAACAACAAATGTATTCTAGAAATGCATAAACAGATAAATCACACAACTGTAAATAATCAAAGCAGTTAATCTAAAACTCACAACAGAGGGGGGTCTATGAGGAAGGTGGGCCCTTTCCTTCTCATTGAATCCACTCAAAAAGACTACATTAGGTTGGAGAAACTCAAATCACTTCTTTATTAAATCACCAGAATGTTCAAATACAAAATGTTTCACTTCACTATCTCTTCCACAACTAATCTCTACTACCTAATGGTTACAAAATCTCTGTTATTTAAAGACAGAGACATTCAGTTGAAACAGACTCAGAACAACCTTGAGAATCGAAGATTCTCAAGCTATTTGTGTGATATAAAAGATATATCATCATCACAAAATATCGAAATGATCTTGATCACCAGCTCGTGAGCCAAAATGTGTAACATCCTTGAGGATCGGTCTTCAGGATACAGATTTCAATGATATACCATCGTCTAAGATCAGTGATATTCTGTTGCAGTAGATGTAATGGATTCCAAGAAAGGTGTGCAATTGTTGTTGTCGTGTAACAACATGCAGAACTGGTGCACAATTGTAATAGTTGGTGTAACAACGTCGATTTTTCTTCAAGACTTGGTAGTTTTTCTTTAATCTACACATTTTGAACATTAGTTGAACATTCATGGATAAAATATGAGAAACGCTACCAATCAAACATGTTAAGTAAATAAGAATACAAAAGCAAGATCAATGATTCATACCTTGGGAAAAAGGTCTTAGCAACATTATATTAGGCATTTTAGCATAGAAATGATAAGGTTGAATGAGAAAATGATATAGTGAAAAAAGGACATTTCTGGGTCCTAACATGCCCCCCAACTGAAGACAATTCATGTCCTCATGCAATCCACATTCAAGCCTTACTCTGAATCTGAGTCAGAGAAGTGACTCCACCAATGCAAATTGCTAAGACAAAAATTGTCATGAGATTCTTCATATGCAAGTCTGAATCCATTGCTCCTTGCCATCTCCAAATGGAAGCTTTTGATACCTTTGACCCCTTTGTATACTCTGAATGAGGTATCCAAAAACTAGGAAAATGAAAACTGAGTCCCATCCACTAATGCCTACACATTCTCATACATGTAATACTTATTCTTCTTTGACTGAGAATTTGGTCGGTTCTTCAGCATGACCAGTGACTGGTACTTTCACTATTTTATACCCTACCTGAAAATAAATATTACCACTTTCATAGCACATGTGCTCTCTATTTTCATTCATAACAGTTGTTGACTGTGCTAATATATCATATTTGACTCCTCTGGGTTTTTCTGTCGAGCAACCTACAATTCCTTCTTTAGGGAATCCAACTCTACTTTGAGGCTTTCATTTTCCTTCATCAGTTCAGTAATCCTGGAATTTTTTGTACCCTTTATATTCTTCTCAATTTGAGCAAACAGCTAAGCAAGTAGCACATCATCATTATCCTCATGATTTTGTGTAAATGGTTCTTGTGTGGTAGATACCCTGATGATAGTTGGTTCTTGTGTAACAACTAATTCTGGCATGAATGGTTCTTGTGGGACAGTCTCTTCATGGGTAGTTGGTTCTTGTGTAAGAGCTAAGTTCTGAGAAGAGGTTGGTTCTTTTGTCACAGTCATGTTGTTGGAAGGAACCGGTTCTTGTGTAACAATCACTTCTGTAACAATGGAGGATAATGGACGAAGAATGAGTATTGTCTGTTCCATATTCTTCCATCCAATTGCTACTCCAGTAGAGCTCCCTGACGTAGTTCTCTTCCTAGGTAATGTATAGACAAAAGCAGGAGTTTTCTTTTTCTTTGCTTTAGGAGGAGGAGGGCATTTTTCAACAACCAAACAAGGAGGAAAATATGCAATGCGAGGGTTTTCTCCTATAATTTGTACTTCGTCACTCAACAAATGATGCACAAAATCATCAAGCGAAGCTGATGATTCTGCTGCAATTCATTTACATTCGGCCTGAATTGACAAAATGGTTTCTTTAAATTCCTTGCACAAGGTAAAACCTGGTATACCTATCTCCATAAGATCAATTTGTGGCTCACTCAGGTTTGTATCATTGATGTCAAAATCTGGTAGGGTCTGAGCATCAGCAAAATTAGGATATTATGTCGAAGAAACAGGAGTGTTTTGAGTTTCTTCTAGTTCAACAAGAGATTAAGTCGGCGTACTGGCAGTTACAATGGGGGTTTTAACTATTGTTGTAGCCAAGGGATGAATCTCATGACTTGGTCTAGGGATTGGGTTTTCAACTGTTGGCTCAACCACAACCGTAGGCATAGGATTTAGTTGTTCTTCCTCTGTAGGTAATGGGTCATTAGGGATTCTCATTTCTCTATGAATCAACAATCCTATCAGTCTGTGATTGGAAAGATAATTCTTGGGATTCTTTGATTTCTTGACAAAGTGAGCCATATTATGCAAGGAATGAAGAAGGTAATAAGGGATGTTTATTAGCTTCTGATGTCTTAAATGTGACAGTAAGATAAAATCAAAAAAATAAACTACTTGATATCTTCCCTCGCATGTAGTGTACCCTTTTACAAATTATGATACTTTCCCCAATGGTATTGGTAAGGAACTTACATCTACACCTCGGCCCTTGGTCTAAACTTGCTCATATTCAATGAGAAAATGCTTCTGTGCTTCAGGAAGATGTGCTTTTCTTCTAAACCACCTTTTTCCTACGGTCGGAAACCCTGTCATAGCAACCACGGTTTCCTCTGTCACTAGAATCCTCACCCTGTGCACCATTGAGTACCATTCTATGAGATTCTGACTGAACTCCAACACCTATGATTCATTAAACCCCTGCAACTTCTCAAAATAAGAAATCCATCTAGCCTGTAGAGATTTTTGGTAAACATCTAGGTATAGCAGTAATGCATCCATATTTTCCGGTTCATACCTCACAACTGATCCTCCCACGGCGTCATTTTAGAGTCTAAACAGTCACAAAGGAGGAGAAACAATCACCTAAACCAGAGACACAACAATTTCGAACGATAATTTCTTAAATAACATAGTGTCTCAGCGAAAAATAAGCATGGTCGAAAGGTGGCAGAGGTGAATATAAAATGGGGTTTTATTGTTATTACAACGTAGATTTTATTTCCCCCCAACTAATCTGAATGGCTCATGGTTCAAAAAATTTAGGACAACCAATAGGTAATCATTAAAGTGTGCTTCCATATCCACATCACTTTGACACATATGATTATTAACATACCTCATAACTTACCGCACGGACCAATCTGTTGGAATAAATGCACTATCCAACTGCCATCTGATTCGCATGGAATAGATGTAATGATGAGAGATGGCTTTGGAACATGAGAAATGATGATATGACAAGTGGAGCATAGGTGGATTCCTTTATTTGGTTAACCAACTGGAAATCTGCGGATGTGGAGTCAAGTAATGATGAAGCGGCATTTTCTGACAGAGAGAGAATGAAGTAATTTTGGAAAATGGCAGAAATCTTCACAAAAAAAATGGAAATGATAAAACAACAGTGTTTCATCATGGAAAGATAGCAGAGCAGGAAATTTTAATGGAGTATCAGCATGGGAAAATGGCAGAAATGCGAAACATGGATGAAGCGACATGTAAAATAATGAAAAGGAATAACAGCGGTAGGTGTATCAACATGTATTTTGGCCGAAATGGTGGAATTAGGTGTAGCAGTATGTAAATTGGCCAAATTCTCGGAAAAGAGTGTAACGACATGTAAGAAACAATAGTCGGGAAAAGGTGTAACAACATGTAAAGTGACCATTTTGTTGGAAAGGGGTGTAACAGCATGTAAAGTGACCATTTTGTTGGAAAGAGGTGTAACAGCATGTAACTCGGCTGAGCACAGAATCCCTTAGTTTTTAGGAAGTTTTTCAAACTTTGAAAAACTAATGCTTCAGCGCCTTTTGTTGCAATCTACCTTGTTGTTCATCAATCCATCTGCACACAAGTAACTACCTGATACCCTTCTAGGCTGAATTTATTAGAATACCAAAGAAACATAACAATCTAAAAAGATGAAATACTTTAAGCAAAAACAAAAAAATTCAAATTCGCACAGTTTATTTATATACAAGGTTTTATTGAAAAGGAAAAAGTTCTAAGGTTTAGAAGGGGAAGGAGCAAGCTCCTTTCCCTTTAAAAATTGATAACCTGTGTCAATTGTACATCTGGATCTAAATTCTTCTTTGGAAAGTGGACGCTGATACAGGTGCAAGCGATGACCATTTGCAAGTAACTGTGTATTGGATCTATCAATAGTGATCAACCTAACTGTCCCATTGGAAAATCAGTGTCTACCTCATAAGGCCCTAGCCATCTTGTATGCAGCTTACCCTAAAATTATTTAAAGCGTGAATCATACAACAGAGCCCAATCTTCCTTTTTGAATAACTTCTTCTCAATGACTCGGTCATGCCACTTGGTTCTTTGTTGTTGAATCATTGTGGTTTGATGAATAGCATCCAAATGCTTCTCATCCATCTCATTTAGCTACTGCAATCTGGCCTTCTATGCCATAGTCAAGTCTAGATTGACTGTTGATGCAGTTCTTAGGGTTTTGATCTTGAACTCAATGGGAAAAACAGGGCTCTTCCCATATACTAGTTCATAAGGAGAAAATCCAGTTGTGCCTCCAAGTGGTTCGATAAGCCCATAGAGATTCATGCAATCTATCAAACCAATCCATACGATGTTCCCTCCCTGTCTTAGTAAGAATAGCTTCTATGAATTTGTTTGTACTTTCCACCTGTCCATTACCTTAGGGATGGTATGGAGAAGTTGTTCTATGCAAAACATGATATTTATTGAGTAGGGATCCAAACTTATGTGATTTTAAAGGTGGTCCCCCTCCAGTTACTAACTCTTTGGGAACTTCAAACCTAACAAAGATATATTCAAATAAAAATTCTAAGACAACTTCTTCTGAGGCCCTGATGAGTGCTTTTGCCTCTACCCACTTGGTCATGTAATTTGTGCAGACCAATATATAGACTTTCTGATTAGAATGTGTGTTAATGGGCCCTACAAAATCTATGGCCCATCTCTCAAAAGGTTCTAACACCACTTGAGGCTGGAGATGCATCTCATCCCTATGATTTGGCTGACCCATTCATTGGCAACTGTCACAAGCTTGGACATACTTCTTTGCATCTTGAAATACTGTGGGCCAAAAATAGCCCATCTTCAAAATTTTATGCCCAGTCCTTTTATCAGAAAAAATGACCCCCACAAGGGCCATCATGGCAAGCTTAAATAGATCATAAACTTCATCATCTCTCACACATCTCCTGATTTCTTGATCCGGGCCTGTGTAGAAAAGATATCCCCTTATTCAACTATACCGAGCACTCCTCTGAATAATCTTCCTTCTTTCTCGGGGAGATAGATGTGGAGGTACCTTGCCTACAACCAAATAATTAGCAATGTCTACATACCAAGGTGAGTGAGAAGATACTGCAAACAAATTTTCATCTAGAAAGGAATCATCTATAGGTGAATTATCATCATTTATATTTAATCTTGAGAGAAAATCAATAACCACATTTTCTTTTCCTGGTCTATCTACTATAGTGATGTCAAATTCTTGTAGTAATAACAACCATCTTGTCAATCGGGCGTTAGTAATAGGTTTATTCATCAAATATTTAATTGTTGAATGATCAGTATGAATAAAAGTAGAATAATCAATGAGATAATGCATGAATTTATTGATAGCATAAACTACTGCCAAGATTTTTTTTTTCTGTAACTGTATAATTTAACTCAACAGGAGCCATGTTCTTGTTGATATAGTAAATAGCATAGGAATATTTTTCCTCCTTTTTCCCTAGCACTGCACCAATTGCAGTATCTGAGGCATCTAAAGAAATGTGAAATGGTAGAGCCCAATTGGGCCCTCTCAAAATGGGAGCTGTGGACAATTTCTATTTCAGATCTGCAATAGACAATTCACAATTGTCAGTCCAACTAAAGTCAACATCTTTTGTTAATAGAAAAAATAAGGGGGGTGAAATCTTGGAATTGTTTTTAATGAATCTTCTGTAATATCCAGCATGCCCTAAAAATATTTGTACCTCTTTCTGAGTTGATGGAGTTGGAATGTCCAAAATTACCTGGATTTTGGTTGGGTCTACCTGAATTCCTACATAAGAAATGAAGTGTCCCAGCACCACACCTTCTCTCATCATCATATGAAACTTTTCGGTACTTAGAGAAAAATGAGACTGTATACATTGTTTTTAGTACTTTTTCCAGATTAGTTAAAGCTTCATCGAAATCAGTACCATAAGTTGTAAACTCATCCATGAATATTTCCATACAGTCATTCACCATATAAGAGAAAATGCCAATTACATCTCTCTGGAAAGTGGTTGTTGTACTACACAAGCCAAATGGGAGAACCTTGTCACCCCAAGGGCTAGTAAAGTTGGTTTTATCTTGGTTCTGTGGAGCAATGGTTATCTGGTTATAGCGACTAAATCCATCTAGGAAAGAGAAAAACTTTTTCCCAGATAGGTTGTCTAGAACCTGGTCAATAAATGGCAGAGGGAAATGATCCTTCTTCGTGGCCTTATTCAGGGCTCTATATTCCACACACACTCTCCATTTTCCATTCTTTTTAGGCACAATAACCAAGGGTGAAACCCACTTGTTTTCTGATATAGGGTAGATGAATCCTGCATTAAGAATTTTCTAGAGTTCTTCCTTAACAATCTCTTTAATATTAGGGTCCATCCTCCTTTGGGGTTGGAAAATGGTCAACATTCTTCCTTAATGCATATATGGTGGGTGCATAGTTCAGAGGAAATTCCTTTCATATCCATGTAATCCCAGGAAAATTCAACTTTATGTTCAATCAATAACTTCATCAAACGTCCAGTTTCAGCAGAAGATAAATCAAGATTGATATTTAGGGTTTTCGCATGTTTGATTTCTACAATGATTCTCTTATAACTAAATTTAGGAAATAATTCAGTTGTTTCAGTATCTTTTGTTACAAGTAAATTAACTTGATTTACAATAGTGTCATAGAACATCTCTGGGCTCACACCTTCCTAGGAAGTAGGGTCAAAGATTCTACTCAATCAGTGATATGTGTTTTGTGTAACAGCAGAGGGGTCAGTGATAAAGATATTGATTAGATCATCCTCTGTCTCATCTTTGAAACTCAGAGATTTTCCTATGGTTATCATAGGTAGAGTGCTTTCATCCTCAAGGTCTATCCATAAAGAATTTTTGGGTTCCACACTGGGTGTAGCATGAGGATAAAGGGTAAGTTTCTTGGTATCATAACCATCAGAGATGGTCATTGAACCAGATCTACAACCAATGAAAGCATCAACTATAGATAACCATGGTCTTCCTAGAATTAGAGGATGACCCCCCAGATAGGTTTTAAGTTGCAATACGACAAAATCAGCAATATACTCCCATGAATCAACTGAAATAACTAGATCATCGATTACTCCTTCTGGTTTGATAGTAGAACAATTAGCTAACTCTAAAACAGTAGGAGTAGGTCGGACTTGCTTTCTGAGTTGAATAAATTGTGTCATCTCTATTGTAATAATGATAATTGTTGCCCCTCAATCAACTAACACATTAGGAATAAATGTCTGCCCAATTTTGACAATGACTTTAGGGTTTACTGGGTCGCCATATTTAATAGGTGGGGTTTTTCCTAACATCAGTTCAGACAATTCTCCCACTATGTGTACTATGAGGGGGTCCCTAGGTTTCCATCCAAGATTTTTTATATAGAGGTCTCTCACAGTCTTCGCATAAATAGGGACATCCCTAATCGCTTTCAATAGTGGAATTTTAACATGCATATTTTGCAACTCTCCTAAGAGATGGAAGGATAGTAATTCCACAGTTTTGGTAATTTCCAATCTTTCGGGGAATGGGGGTTCTACTAATTCTATGATAGGTTTGTCAATCTCCTCTGTATCAGCAGATGGTTTTTCCCCTGATTCCTTTTCTAATTATGAAGATGGAGCATCTTCAATTATTGGCTCAACTATTCTCCCTGATCTTAATTTTATCTCATCACAAGGCATAGGGGTAATAGACAGAGTCGGCACATTGTGTATATCAATATTTTGAGCGGACTTCTTATTTGGATTTGGGTTAGGTTACACAGGAATCTAAGGTCGTAAGGGAGGATTGTTTTGTGTGGCATTGGGAGGTAACTACAACTATTGATGTTGGTACTAGGGTTGGAACTGTTGTTGATAGGGGTTCTGTTGGTGAGGGTTTCTCCAATATGGGTTCCATTTCCCAGGATGATTTTGTTGTTGGGGCATAGGTACCCATGCATTGGGATCCTGATAAGGAGGTGGAATATGATTTGGAGGGGTGGCATTCATCTAGACATATTGAAGTTGATTGTTCACATTATTCCAATAATTAAGTGTTGCAAGAGAGAATTGAGGGTTTGTACCTTGACCTCGTGGCTTCCATTGTATTCTCTGTGTTATTAGATAGACAGCCTATGCTTCCTCATTAGTCACCTTAATTGATGATTTTACACCTGGTAGGGACAGACATTGGTCAGTAGCATGATCTAATTCACAAATAAGACATACCTAGACACTGTTCAGTGGACACTCCCTTAGTGGATGTTTCTTTCTGCATTTTGAATAGAAAATGGACAATGCCTGATCTGATTCTACTTGTTTCTGTTTGACCTGCTGAGTGTAAATTTGTGAGGCAAAAGAGTTAATCATTTCTTTTTTGAAATCTTCTAACAAATTACTTATTTATTCTCTTGTTTCCCCTCCATTGGTTGACTTATGTACCCTTGAAAAAGTGTTATCCCTGGTAGTTGACTTATTCCTTGTAGATCCTCGAGAGCATCTCTTACAAATATTCACAATGTCTTCATAGGATTCCTTAGAGATATCTCCTTTTCCAAGCATATTTAGCATATCTAAACAATCATCTATAACTCCTTTTAGCAAAATAGTTTTCAGAATGTCCTTACTCACATCCGGATGTCCAGACCTTTGTAGATTATACTAGAGTCGCTCCACAAAATCTTCAAGGGTCTTTCCCTCCTTCTGAGACATCTTGAATAGTTACTCTCTTCATTCCCTCATTCGGCAATAGTCTTGGTACTTGATCATGAAATGATTCATCATTTGTCCCCATGTTGAAATATCCTCTCCTCCAAGGCTCATGAACCATCTTAACGTGTTACCCTTCAATGTAGTTGGAAACAATTTAAGCCTATGCATAGTGGTAGTGTAGTCATAGCTTCTACACAGAATATCAAATTCAAATAGAAAATCATATGGATCCTCAGTAGATAATCCATGGAATTTTGGTAGGGTTGAGAGAGGTATGGTCTTCATAGGAACTATCCCCCGTGTGGAAATATTAGTAATAGGAAAGACCAAGGTAGAGATAGTATTTTCATCATTTACCTGATCTTCATTATTCACTAGATCCTCACGGTGGAGCTCTTCTTCATTACCTCATTGATTTTCCATACATGCTCTTCCTCTTCTTAACCAATCAATACAGAAAGTGTCCCACTCCTCTTTAGTGACTATCTATCCGTTGATCCGAAAAATATCTTCAGTTTCTTCTGGCTTTTCCCTGTTTCGAGATACACTTTCTTGATCTTCAATATTCTCTAGTGTTGTGTGCTGACTTGTTGGTGAAAAATATTCATCTTCAGCCCCTAATGAAAATGATGTTTCAAAATGGGGTAGTTTTGATAACTAAGGAATACATCTTCTTGGAGGATTTGAAGGGTGAAAGATAGATCCCTAAGAAGATTCTGCTCTGGCTATAATCTCATCAACAATGGTTGGCCTTCCTAGTGCAGGACTCCTTCCACCACGTCCTCTGGTACCTGTAGGGTTAGTATTTTTGGGGATACATCCTCGTGTTCCTCGATTCATGCAGACTACTCATTCCTAAGAAAAAAAACTAATGTTCTTACAAGAATCTATAATTATCTTCCCTAGAAACGACGCCAAAATATTGTGCACTTTAATTGTCTAATTAAATAGATAATTAAGGTGCCCAATATGAATTGTCAAACCCAGGGAAGTTTTGTTATTGTAAGATAATTGTGCACAGTCTATGCTAGATTATGAAAGAAAACATTGATCAAATTGTAGTAAGGTAAACTAACACTAAAAGAAATAGAATTGAAAAGTTGAACACTAACACAAGTTGTTGACACAGCTAGAGTTCTAATCTACTGTTGAAAAATTGAAGTCACACTTGCATAATTGAAATCTCATTCCAGGAGTAGAATTTGATGAGTGTATAAGAATCTCGGGTTATCTAATCTATTCTAATTTTCTATATTACTCTTGCAGAAGGAAGTTCTATGCTAATTGTTGAAAGGAAGTCTACTTAATTGCAAAAAGGGAATTCACACTTCTATTTACTTTTTCTTGAAAACAAAGATCTAATCTAATGCAGAAAAGGAATTAACTTTCAAAGCAATTCTCCATTAGTATACAACAATTGATTCTAACTCTCATAAGACACATTGATGCACATTAACAAAAAGGGACTGAACTGTAACAACAAATGTATTCTAGAAATGCATAAACAGATAAATCACACAATTGTAAATAATCAAAATAGTTAATCTAAAACTCACAACAGAGGGGAGTCTGTGAGGAAGGTGGGCCCTTTCCTTCTCACTGAATCCACTCAAAAAGACTACAGTAGATTGGAGAAACTCAAATCACTTATTTATTAAATCGCCAAATACAAAATGTTTCACTTCACTATCTCTTCCACAGCTAATCTCTACTAACTAATGGTTACAAAAGCTCTATTATTTAAAGACAGAGACACTTAGTTGAAACAGACTCATAACAGCCTTGAGAATCGAAGATTCTCAAGTTGTTCGTGTGATATAAAAGATGTGTCATCATCACAAAATCTCGAAATGATCTTGATCACTAGCTCGTGAGCCAAAACATGTAAAATCCTTTTGGATCGGTCTTCAGGATATGGATTTGAATGATATACCAGCTTCCAAGATCAGTGGGATTCTGTTGCAGCAGGTGTGACAGCTTCCAAGAAAGGTGTGCAACTATTGTAGTCATGTAACAACATGCAGAACTAGCACACAGTTGTAATAGTTGGTGTAACAACATTGATCTTTCTTCAAGACTTGGTCGTTTTTCTTTAATCTACAAATTTTGATCATTAGTTGAACATTCATGGATAAAATATGAGAAATGCTACCAATCAAACATGTTAAGTAAATAAGAATAAAAAAGAAAGATCAATGATTCATACCTTGGGGAAAAAGTCTTAGCAACATTATATTAGACATTTTAGCATAGAAATGATAAGGTTGAATGAGCAAAAGATATAGTGAAAAGGGACATTTTTGGGTCCTAACAATGTGTTCTTGGGGGATGACTCGACAACCAAAATTGTTGGACATGGAATAATTTGACTAATACTGTAGGATGGGAGGAGTAGAACCCTTCTAGGTGTGTTATGTATTTTTGTTTGGAAAGAATCTAATATTTTTCAGCAAGATGAGTGATGTAGAAGTGCATACTATATTTCAAATGGATACATGAAAAATGGTCAGGGGTGTGATGGTATTAATGAAAGGAGTTCAAATTGGAAACCTATGCAAGTTTTTAGGGAATGTCAACTCAACTGGATGCAACAAAATTTCTATACCTGAAGTCGAATCAACTAGACTAAACACGGGTTGAGTCAACACAAACCAACTCAATTGTTCTTCGTCAAGTCAACCTGACCATGTTATGGCACCAAAGGATGGGACAAATTGGATAAAAATGACTTCGATCTATGCACAACAAAGGTTGATCAAAGTTTTTTCCGATTGTAATTTGGATGTCAATTTTTGTGAACATTTTATATATGGAAAATAAAATTGGGTTAGGTTCCCATCTGGAATTGATACATAGTGATGTGTTTGGGCTTGTACCAGTCCCTTTAATTGGTTGATCCATGTATTATTTCTCCTTCATAGATTATTTTCTAGGAAGAAATGGATATATTTCCTGAGGAAGAAATCATAGTTTTTGAGAAATTCAAAGAGTTTAAATATCTTGTGGAAAACCAGACAGATAAGAAGATCAAGGTGTTGAGAACTGACAATGGTGGAGAATTATGTGGAAAGTATTTTGAGAAGTTTTGTAAGAAATGTGGAACAAAAATAAAAAATACCACACCACATACCCCACATCAAAATGGAGTTTCTAAAAGAATGAATAAGGCATTAATGGATAAGGCAAGGAGCATGCTTAGTGGTGCAAGGCTTGCATAAGAATTCTGGGCAGAGACAGTCGACACTGCAAAATATTTGGTAAGTAGATATCCTTCATCAACACTAGTCGAATTGACTCCACATGAGGAATGGTTTGGTAACAATTATTTTCTTTCACATCTCAAAGTATTTGGTTGTGATTTATTTGTACATATTCCCAAGGAAAAGAGGAACAAGTTGGATAAGAAGGCAGTCAAGTGTATTTTCATTGGGTACAATGATCGAATAAAAGGATATAATATATGGGATCTTGCATCAAGGAAAATAGTGTACATTCGAGATGTGGTCTTCATGGAAATTGGTGGAACTTCCGAGTCTGAAGGAGTTCAAATAGAGAAAGATCCATAGAAGTTGAGGTTTTAGGTGAGGAACGAAGAAGATGATTCAAATGAAGAGGTGGAACAACCAACTCTTATTTTAAGGATATCTTAATGATTAATAAAACCAACTAAAAGGTATAGTCCACCCAATTTTTGTTCTACAATTGTGTTATCTTCCACTAATGAGGAGCACAAGTTAGTTAGAGAGGTAGTTGACTTAACAGAGGTTAAAGTTTAGAAGGATGCCATGGTCAAAGAGATGGTGGAATCCCTATACAAGAATGAGACATGGTATCTAGTTGAATTATCAAATGGAAGGAAACATGTCGATATAAAGTGGATGTTAAAGAAAAATATGAATGCAACAAGTCAAGTCGAGAAGTTCAAAGCTTGACTGGTAGAGAAAGGATATTCCCAAGTTAAAGGAGTCAACTTCGGTGTGATTTTTTCCCCTGTTGCAAAATTAACTTCCATTGGAGTATCGATGTCTCTGGGTGCAAGATTTTATCTTCAAATAGATAAAATGGATGTGAAGACATTGTTCCTACATGGGGACCTAGAAGAAGAGATCTACATGAAACAGCTTGAAGTATTTGCAATAAATGGCAAGAAAGAGCTAGTGTGAAAGTTTAAAAGATACATTTATGGTCTGAAGCAATCACCAAGGATGTGATATCAAAATTTTGACACGTACATACTTAGTTTTGGATTTGTGAGAAGCAAGGTTGATCATTGTGCATATTCCATGGAAGGTGGGTGTTTCATATATGTAGAATTGTATGTTGATGACATGTTATTGGTTGAAAATAGCATGGACACAATAAAGGATGTGAAGAAGAAGCTATCTTCCAAGTTCGACATGAAGGATCTCGGTGCAATGAAATTCATTCTGGGAATGGAGATCAAGAGAGATCGGGAAGTTAGAAATCTATGGTTGAATTAGGGGAAGTACATTGAAATAGTTTTGAAGTGTTTCAACATGAAGGATTCCAAACCAATCAAAATGCCAATTCTTGTGGGAGAAAATATAACTATTGAATAGTATCCAAAGACACAGTGAGAAATTGAGGACATGGCATATGTTCCCTATGCAAGTTTTGTTGGTAGTATGATGTATGTTATGGCCTTCACTCAACCAGACATTGCTCATGCAGTGGAAGTTTTGAGTAGATACATGTCAACATCTAGGAGAAAGAATTGGATAGTTGTCAAGAGAGTGTTTAGGTATTTGTGTGGCACAAAAGATTAGGCTATATGCTACCAAGGGAAACCTGAAGCTGGCAGTGAAGAAAATGTACATGGATTTGTCCACGTCGATTGGGATGGATATTTGGATCGACGAAGGTCGACCAATGGATATGTATTCAAGATGTTCGGTGGAGAAATAAACTAGATGAGTAAGATACATGTTGTGTAAACGTGTCATCAACAAAAGATGAATACATGGCAACCACTCATGGAAGAAAAGAAGCAGTATGGTTTCATAGACTATGTTCAGGGATCAGGCTTGAGTAGAGAACTATGAAGATAAGATGAGATAGTCAAAGCGCAATGTTTATGGAAAAGAACCTAGCGTACCATTCTAGGATGAATCATATGATTTGTAATACCATTTCATGATAGACATGGTGGAAAGAAACATGGTGCTTCTAGAGAAAGCTGACACATTGGAAAACATAGCATACTCTTTGACCAAGTCTGTGAGCGTTGTGAAGTTCTCTTGGTGTAGAAAGGCAATGGGCATTGTTGCCTTGGATCAGTGAATAGATGTTCATGTTCTCATGTATTGGAAAATAATACAACAAGTGGGAGAAAGTTGGTTTTTTATTTTCTTCACAGGAAAAAAAACAATCATCTAGTTGTCTAGTCAAGGTGGATTGGCTAGGTGATAATTCGATCGACGAGTCAATTCAAGTCAATGGTTAAGTCAAAGGTCATAGTGATCGATTGGGAAATTAGAATTCAAAGTGATTGACAAGAATTCTAAGTTCAACTAACAAGAGGTTGACAGGAGGTCAAGTGGAAACCGACTAAAGACCGACTGGATGTCAACTAGTAATCCTATTGAAAAATAATATAATGAAATCCTGAGATTTGTGGGATTTGTAGCCAATTATATGCATTGATCTATAATGTTTTTTTGGGTGCCATGATTTAGGATTTTTCATTCTATAAATACTATAAATAAGTCATGTTGTAATTGTATTATGTTAATCAATCTTTAAATCATTCTTTAGAGGTTTTTGTTCATGTAGATGTAATCCAAATTGGCAGCAGGGTTTTTCCTGTGTAAAGAAAGAGAGTATGATGGTGATTTTGTCTTAGTTGTAGAACAAGGTTAGCCATGTAACTCTTTATTCTGAATGAATAATACAAGAGGAGAGTAAGACGCTCAAGGAATGTCGGTTTTCCCATTTGGGTTTCTAGGGTAAAATATCTATGTATTGTGTTTTCCATTTATTTTCTTGTTTAAATGTGTATTTTATTTCCTAGTTGGTTTAGTGTTGATGTATATTTCCTAACATATTTTTCATAAGTATAGAACCAAAAATTATGCTTGATGGTTTCATTTTGTGAAGGAAAAGGCATTTTTGTTAAGAAAGTCATTTTTGTGACTGCAATGGAATTGTCTAGGATGAACTAACCTTGAATACAATTTATATGTTCTAGTTTGATAATCTAAGGGAGGATATCCCTCATTTTGGGGGATAGGCCTTAGCCAAAATATTGTATAAGACATTTATCAAGTTCATTGGCAAAAATCTAATAACAAACTATGGGTCCCTTGCCTTAGGGATAAAATTGATTAATCCTTGGTTAATTATAGCCCATAGGGATTTTTTTTGCACAACATCATCATAAATGCATGTCTAGCCTTTATGCATCAATCAAACTTTGGCATTGAAAAATAGTACAAGAGGGAACCACAAATTCCCACTCAATGTACTCAAGATTCGTAACCCTACCAAAAGGTGTTTTAAGTGCATGGAGCTTTTCAGAGGCTTCCTTAATGGCCAGTGCTTTGAAAAAAATATTTTGTAGGTTGATGACTAGTCATGAATCAATTTAACCTTGACCAAATCTAGACACATCAGGGTTATCAAAATTCTTCCACCTCCAAAAATGTCAAAGTATGCCCCCCAATCTTGAAGGACGTAACCAAATTGCATTATTTGTAATTAGCAATAGCCTCTTTAAATCCCTCCTTAGGATCTTTATTCCAATAGCACCAAATCGATGTGAGCTATTGGCCAACCCCTCAAAGGAAATATTCAATTCATCCTATGAAATTATTTTATCATTCTTCTCCATAGGGTCAAGGCATTAAATTGCAAATCCATATAATGGCCCAAACACAAGCTAGGTGATAAATATGAGAAACATTGAATAAGTATTGACTCCTACAACATGGTTTTAGTTGCACCCTAACACAAAGAGAATTTAATAAGAGGGTGATCAAAATTAGTAGTCTCCCCCAACTCTTTTACTAGCCACCCACTCTCATAGTGAAAAATATAAATTATTTTTCTCATAACACATGGCTTTTTCCGATGGTTTTAAGACTCAACCATTGCTAACCCAAAAATTTGATCTTATGAACCATAGTTCAAGGGAATCAACTCTATAATACTTGTTGGGGTCAGATAGGCTAATCATTTTCTTAAGGTCGTTCCAATCCTTGTGTTATCTCTATGGCATGCAGATAGTGGTTGTGCCCAATTTGCCATGTTGGGGCTCTACATTATTGAAATATCCACTTAAGAGTTACTCTACCTTAAGGAGATATTTATCAATTAAATTCAATAGATTATTTGTAGCATAAATTCCATTCAATGCATATAGATTTTGGAGGGCCAAACACTACCTAGGAGAACCCACACTACCTAGTTGGATGGTATGTGACTTTGGTCAATAATGTTTGAAAAAAAAATTGAGGAAATGAAAGTGGTTTCTCTACCATCCCCATATTCATGTTGGGTATTTAAAATAGTCACATTAGGCCAAATATAATGTAAGTTCAAGGTTAAGTAAGACCTAGTGAATTTAACTTCTTACATCTAAACAATACATCCAAATTAGAAACTAATAAACAAACACTTATAACCATCATATTCCTAAACAAATTGCTGAGACCCCACACATTCCATGACATGTATTTCATTGTAAATTCTCAAAAATAGTTTCCATATCATATCCATCCTTACCCCTAAGAACTTGATAAGGGGTCAAGGACACAAAATGGTTATTTTTGAATGCATGGTAACCCAACTATCTAGGGTATTTTTTGAGTGCATTTTCTTATAATCCAATTCAATAAAGGATTTCATATATATCCTTGGTGGAGGAGACTAGATCCTATAGCCACCACCCCCCGATGGGGTGGAGCATCTAATAGGAGTTAATAGGGTCCTTCCCCACCACTAGAATGATCAACTTTGAGTTCATTGGCCCAAAACTAGGTATGCCCTTAGCCTAGACATTGGGTGCCACATTTTTCTTATTACCAGTTTTTGTTACTTAATCCATTCACCACCATCAACAAAATCCACTTCATTTTTGTGTTTACAATGTTGAGTCTATTGCATGAAAAATATTTGAGGAATTGGATTTAGAAAGAAGTGAGAAATCCCAAATCATATGCTTAGATATTTGGCATTGGAAGCAAGTATTTGATAGGCTAATGTACCAAAAAAGTTTCCTATTAACCTTAATTCCAAGTTTAATGACATATCATTGTTTTAGGTTTTGGGAAAAAATGACCCAAAGGGAAACATAGCTCCAAGGGCATATCCTAAAAAATTGTTGGAGCTTGCGGTAGATAAAGTATTTGAGAGGGATAGAGATGTGTTCCAAGAAATCCCTAAACTACATCGAAAGGCCAAGGAACTCAACTCATACAAGGAATGTTCTTATTGTGTGGACTAGACAACCAAAGTATTATGACACATCCAAATTCCCTACAGAAAAACCTATTTGGCATGCTCGTCTTCCTTAAAGGTGAACCAAAAGAATATTTTATAAATATTTTGGTGGTCATGCAGACCCACCCATGGGGTTTCCAAGGTTCCCTAACTCAAACCCTAATTGCAATGTATGGGGGAATTCTTCCAAAAAAATACTTTATTAATATGCGATGCTTCATACTATCACAAATCATTTCATTTTCAGTAATACCAATTGTAATAGAAATATCACAAGAGGGGATTTCATTACCTCATGGATGACCTTCATGAAAAATTTCCTCGAAACCTTTAGTGGCACCATGTTTTTTGTTGTAGTGAGTTTCAAAAGAGGGGTCAAGTAGAGAAATTCCACACTATGGGGTATTCATCTACCCCTTTAGGCCTTATGACAATCATTCTAAGGCCCATGGGCCAAAAGGAAGGAGTAAAGGTTGTCACTATGATCATAAGTGTCAATAAGATGGCCAATAATGGAGGCCATACATTTGGTAGAAAATATCACAAACCTTAATTCTAGGATTTTTCTCTCTCATTTTTCCTATTATGAATTATTGTGTAGGAAATAATAATTTTACAGTGGTGGAAGGATACCCACCGCTAATACTATTGTTCTAAGGTCTAAATAATGTTAAATTCGTGATTTTCCTATTAATGATGATCTATTTCATGATGTCCTTATCTTGAATCAATAATGGGTAAATTATTCTAGTTCCAAGGGGCTCTTGTCCTTTTTGGACTAAATTAACATCCCTAAGTTATTCGATCCTTGAACATAGTTCTCCATAGATGAATAATAATAATAAGTATGTTATTTTAATCTTTTTCCTTTGATCAGTCCCTAAAGTTGTGTGGCCTCTTAAGCTCCTAGTCTCACAATGAAGTTGATTCTTTTATCCACAATAAACATTATACTCTCATCATTCACCAATAATGTTTATCAAGAATACTAATATATAGCTTCAATATTATAGTTTTCATGGATCATCTTACACATCATCTACAAACCCAAAAAACAAGCATGTTAAATGCTCACACATTTTCCCTTTATGAACCAAATAAAAATGGTTGTGTTCTAGACTCTAAGGACTTAAACAATTGTCCTTTTTGGACCAAGTAAAGATGCACATGTTTTGGGAACTGAAACATGTCCTTTTGAGATTAAGTCAACATGTTCATGTTCTAGGTACATAACCTTTTTTATTTTTAAAACTAAGTGGGCATGCCTTTGGACATATTTTTAAGATGAAGCATATTTTTAAGCATAGATAATACAAGTGATTATGTTCAGAAGTGACCACGGGTGGACCAGGAAAGGATTAAGCTAGGGTTTGACAGTCGCAGACACAGCAGAGCACAACATGGATACCAAAGGGGGTGGAAATGGAACCCCCTCATACAAGAAGGTAGTGATGGATAAGGGGAAAGGACCATGAGGCAGAGGTTTCAAGGAACCAATGACGAGCACCTCTGGTTCAGGACCAGGAAAAAATTAGGAAAGAAACTCGAAAAAAAAGGATCACATAGGGGAAGAAGACAAATAAATATAGAATGAAGCACAAGAACCAGAGAACCCCAATGGGGCATAAGGGTGCAACCCATGTAAACCTAAAACAACACTAATACCCAAGGTGATACTGGAAGACCCACAAACCCAACTCTTCCAGGACCAAATGAAGATGCATGCACTAATTTGCAAGTTCATGGGTCTATGGCCCACAGAAAGAACGTTGCACAACTGGATAAAATATTATTGGAAGCCAAGAAGGGAAGTGGAACTCCACCTGGGCTTGAAAGGCTTCTTCACAACAGTATTCATGAATTTGGANNGAGAGGGGGGGGGGGGCATACTTCCATGCCTCAAAAGGACTATACATGCAACCATGGAAGGAAAACCTCTCCCCAAAGAAAGAAACCTTTAAGAATGTACCCACCTGGTTGCAGATTTACTCTTTGTTGCTAGACTACTGGCTACCCTCCACCTTTGAAGCAATTAGGAACAAACTTGGAAAATATGTGAAGACATCGGAAGCAACCCTAAAAGGGAGATATACCTCTTATGCAAGGATCTGCATAGAGATGGATGTTTCGGGGGCACGCCTAGAAGCCATAAGCCTAGAATTCAGGGATGAGGAATAGATACAAAGCATCGATTATGAGCATATCCCATTCAGATGCAAAAGATGCCATGAAAATGGACACCTATTCATAGAATTCCCTCTCAATAAAAAACAATAAGCGAAAAACACCAAAATCAAGTCGAACCACAAAAACAGAACAAACAAGAAACCAAGTAAAACCCCAACGGGAATCAATCCAAAAGCCAAGACTAGAATGGAAGGGCATGAAAAAAAATACAAAGGTGGAGAAGGAGGAAAGGAAAAGGAAAAATCTAAAGAAGCTAAGGACCAAGGCACAAATGAGAACACAAACAATCCAAGAAATAAGATGGAGCTGGGGGTAGCACAACTCCTATGGACAGAGAAACCAGATATGCCAACACACCCATGCGAGAGGCAGACAGAGATGAGGAAATGACACCAAGCGAGGTAGGTATGGAATATCTTGACCTCATAGATATTGTGGAAATGGAAGTAATAGATCTCCCAAACATACTGGAGAAATGGAAAAGGCGGGGCATGGGCAATATACCAACGAAGCAACTAGACCATATCCAATACCTATTCCTCCTAAGGGAGGAAGAAAAATACAAAGGGCTCAAGTGCACACACAGGGAGATAAGACACCAAGGAATCAAATCAGGTGAGGGACAACCACAGCTCTCACCCAAGCAGATGCGAAGGAAGAAAGGTAGGAAATCAAACAGTGTATCCCTACAGGAACCAAGAGCTCTGCTAATAAATTAAGGTAAGATAAAGAAGCTCTTTCCCAACTCCCCCCCACTTGTTTAAATGAAGATTATAACATGAAATATTAGAGGCCTAAACAGCCCACGAAAACAAATAATCCTTAAAAATAGACTGAGGAAGGAACAACCAGACCTCTGTTTCATCAAAGAGACAAAATGTATTGTAGATAGAATGGAAACAATCAGCAAAAAATAATGGAGGTAGTACAAGACGTTGGTTGTCGAAGGACATTGGATGGAAGGTAGTATTCTCACTCTATGGAACCCAAAAGTGATGAATCTACTAGCAGTCGAAGCCACCAAATACACACTTTCGGTTAGCATGCAAATCATAGGTAACACGGAGGTGATTCTATGCACTAATGTATATGGTCCCTAGATGTTGGAAGAGAAGAGAAGAATGCTCCTAGACCTAGAAAAACTAAAAGCCCATTCCAGCAACCTCCAATGGATCCTAGTCAGGGACTTCAACATCATCACGACACTTGCAGAGAAAAAAGGAGGTACCAGGAGACTGGATAGAGATGCGAAAGACTTTTCAACTTTCATTGACACAGTGGAGATGGTGGACATCAAAACCAGTAATGGTTAGTTCACATGGAACAACAAATGGATAAATCAACATTAGATAGAGACAAGGCTAGAAATATTTCTGGTGTCGGACTCCATCATCCTATAGGGTTGAAATTTAGAGTGCAACATCCTTCCATGAGGGAGTTCAGACCACTGGCCATTCCAACTGGAAGCAAAATTCCAAACCACACCAAAAAATAGACCTTTTAGATTCGAGAAATTTTGGATTCAACATCCCACCTTCAAGGATAACATCAGCTAATGGTAGCGGGAGCCACAACCTGAAAAAGGGACAAGGATGTTCAAACTTTATAAGAAAATAAGGTACATCAAACATAAACTCAAGGAGTGAAACAAGGAAATATTTGGAAACATAAACCAAGAGAAAATAATTATTGAAGATGGAATGAGGAACCTCCAGGAAATATGCATAGACATGGGTTATACACAGGATTGAAAAAAGGAAGAGATCCAACTGACCCAGGAATGGGAAGTAAGATGCTAGCAAGAAGGGACTCTATTGCGCCAAAAGTCCAGAATCAAGTGGCTAAAGGAAGGAGAATGGAATACAAGGTTTTTTCATCAAACCACCATTTCTAGACGAACCCACAACAAAATCCTAAAAATTTGGGATCAGGATGGGATCGAGAGAGAGTCCCACAAGGAGATTGAAATCATATTGGTAAACCACTTCCATGGGATAACCCAGGAACCCAACCAAGATCGAACAGAGGCCATACAAAGGATAACTCATCACATCCCCAGGCTAGTAACCGAGGAACAAAATATCAACCTAAAAAAACCCATCACCGAGAAGGAAATTGGCCAAGTGGTCCAGGAGATGCCCAATGGAAAGGCCCTTGGTCCAGATGGCTTCACAGTGGAATTATTCAAAGACTACTAGGAAGTGGTCCAACATGACGTCTATGGGGTGGTGAAAGACTCCAGACGCTCGGCCTCCATTTTGAATGCACTAAATGCCACAATCATTACTCTAATCCCCAAATAAAATGAAGCCAGGACCCCAGACCGCTACAGAACCATAGCATTCTGCAACGTGGTTTACAAGATAATCTCCAAATTCATAGCTAACAGACTGAAACCTCTCCTACCCTCATTGATTTCCCAGGAACAGACGGGTTTTGTAGAAGGGAGACAAATTTTGGACAACATCATCCATGCCCATGAACTGATACACACGCTGAAAACCCAGAGGAGAGGGACGATGATAATCCAAATTGACCTAGAAAAGGCTTATGACAAAATTAACTGGCACTATATGGTCAAGATTCTGGAATCTTTTGGCTTTGCACAACACTGGATCAACTGGATTGTCAACCTAGTGTCAACGAATAGTTACTCATTGTTAATCAATGGAGCCCCAGCAAAACCCTTTTGGCCTTCAAGAGGCATCAGACAAGAAGACCCACTATCACCTTTCTTGATCATTCTGATGATGGGAGGACTCAGTAGAAGCATAAAAATTGCAACTACAACACGAGAAATAACAGGCATAGAACCTTTCGAAAATTTCCCTACCTCCACGCACCAACAGTTCGTTGATGACACCTTACTCCATGGCACACCCACAGTCAAGGAAGAGAAAGCATATAAAAGAATCTTAGAAGAGTTTGGGGAAGCCTTGGGAGAGGAGATCAATCACTCCAAATCCATGATATATTTCTTCAATACCAATCCAACAATTCAAAGGAACCTGGCAAATATTTTGGGGTTTCAACGTAAAACCCTCCCAATGAAATACTTGAGAATTCCCCTGACGGACAAAGCATGCAAAATGGCAACATGGGAAGGAGTGATCAAAAAGCTACAGAATAGGGTGAAAAACTGGACTTACAGATCCCTCAACCTTTTGGGGAGACTTGTCCTGACCAAAGCGGTTTTGCAAGCAATACCGACCTATATGATGTCAGTGTTTTCCGCTCCCAAAAGAATACTCCAAAAAATAAGATCCATCCAAAGGGAATTTATATGGCATGGAGTAGAAAGCAAGAAAAAATGGGCCCTTGTGGCATGGGAGAAGGTTTGCAAACCAAAATTTAAAGGAGGCATGGGGTTACAAGACCCACAAGTAACCAATGAAGCCTATGGGATGAAACTCTAGTGGAGATGGGTCAAAGAAAATTCAACACCGTGGGAAACCCTCTGGAAGGCCAAGTATGCCCCAGAGATCAACGAATAGGATCGAATTCATTTTATGAGCACAAGAGAAGGATCAAACATATGGAATCTATCCTAGCAGAACAAAACCTGGATCCAAAAACACAGTTTCTGGGTAGTGAGGAATGGAAAAACAACCAAATTCTGGGAGGACACATGGCAACAGGAACCCAGAATAGAAAATCTAGACAGGGAGGAACTCCAATAGGAGATGATCGCACAAGAAAAAATAAAAATCCATCACTACTGGAAAGAAGAAAATGATCACGACAAATGGAGGATCTGGGACAAACTCAATCCACAAAACAGAGATTGGATTGCAACAATAACAAAAGACGTGGAGGAGGAATTGGGGAAAAGTAAAATTGTAGTCTCATAAGAAGAGGACCAACTAATATGGGCCAGAAAAAATGGAGGGGAATTCAACTTAAAAGAAGCCTAAAATTACATTGCAAACCAGGACCAACAAGACTCAGCGCAATAGTGGGGAAATATTTGGGGCATCCCCTAGTGGCCAAAAATAAAAATGTTCAAATGGCTAGTACTTCACAACAAAATTCTAACCTGGGAAAACCGAAGGAAAAGAGGTTTCATAGTCCCATCGCGATGCCACCTCTATCAAGATAAATAAGAAACAATGAATCACCTCCTCAACGAATGTAATTACACAACAGAGATATGGGATTGGGCAATAGGCATCTTCCGCCAGTCCAATAGTACCCAAGGTAACATCATCACAACCATCAGTAACTGGAATGAGAGTTACAGTGAAAATGAAATGGTAAACCTCTGTTGGAACCTCATGCCAGGGATGATCATGTGGGAAATATGGAAAGAAAGGAATTGGTGCATCTTCAGGAATGAAAGCCTCCCGGAAGAGAAACTCAATGAAGCAATAATCTCACAAATCTGAGAAACGGTACAGAGCCACAACTGCCAGACTAAAAGAGTGCAACTCACAGGCCAGGACTTCTAAATCCTGGAAAATTTTCACCTAAAAGACGGGCACAATAGTACACAGGTAGGGCAGCCACCGCAACTCCAATTAGGAGAGTGCAACTGGACACCTCCTCCAGCAGGGTTCCTCAAGTTAAATTTGTGACGGGGTGGAAAAAGGAAACCGAGGAATGATAGGAATGGGAGGGGTGATCATAGATAGTGGGGGTAACATAATCTAGTTGTACGTTGGGAGCTTGGGAAACTCAACCAAAAAAAAAGTAGAATTTGGAGCCCTAGAGCTCGGTCTCAAAATTCTAAGTCAAGAAAGGATGACCAACACTATCTTGGAAGGTGACTCCACCCTAGTCATCAACACGGTGAAGAGACTCCAAAATGGCACCAGAGTGGGCAAGGTTTAGAAACAATGGCGCTTGGCACACTCCCTACAAAAAATCTAGGAGCATCTGCAAACGATTAACACCGTGGAGTTGCATTGGGTACGCAAGTCAACAAATGGCCTGGCGAACATAATTGAAAATAGGGGGTTACAAAGGAAGGACCAGAACTAGATACTACCTGGAGCAACATTCTGCAAGGACAATTTATAGATGATTACACCCAACTAGCAACAAAATATCAGGACAACAGCTTAAGCAAGGGAGGTCACATCGAGGAGGGCAGTGAAAGGCCCAACGAACGTCTCAAAGGACATAAACAGGATATGATTGCCCAATAGTCGACTACCAATCACAATGCTGGATCAAAATATACAACAGGTGAGGGTACGGCAACAAGATCTTGTCAACAGTAAGATTTGCGGGGAAATCCTAAAGGAAAGTATCGACCAGTAGGTAGCTAATGACGTAAGTTAAGAGGGATTGATATAGACCAGTATCAATCCATGATGCTGAGGACCAGGTACAGGGAGTTTCCCATTAGGATATCAAGCAAGAAGGGGCAAGGGATAGTACAGGAATAATGGTCGAGTCATCATGATCATACGTACCATGATGGGGAAAAAGGACGGGAAGTCTCACCTCTATGAGCAGACCATGATTGGAAGGATGATCCCACAATAGGGAAAGTTTAATAAGAGAACAAACAATAGGAAGAGAGGCTACCAAAAGACACAAGAGCAGGGAAAGGAGGAACCCCCAGGTAGATAGGAACAAGTTGAGAGCACAGCAAAGGAGCAACCATAGGCCAGATGGGATGGTGCAAATGAAGTGAACGAACAAAAAAAGAAACCCCCAGGGGAAGGGAACTCTGAACAATCCTTGGCAAGTTTCAAGGATGGTGCAGGTAGAAAAAGACGCGGAGGGAACCTTTCATACTCTAGTTTCACCGAAAGGAAAGGCAACCATTACCCAGATGGAGAAGGAAATCAATGAAAAGAACAAGGGAAATACATGGTATTCCTTGGCTCAGGAAGTGGACCGGGTGACTAACCCAGGAGCAACGTAGCCCATGGAAACCCTCTACCCCAAAATGGTGGAGATGGCATGGAAAACAAAGATGTTGATTGGTAAAGTGAGCTTGGAGAGGGAGGACGCCAGATGGGAGAACAACAAGGAACACATGAAATGGTTAAATGAAATCTTGAGGCACCTCAGTAGTCTGGAAACCATTACCAAACTACTAACTGAGGTTGAGACGGACCATAAATCCAAGCTGGAGTGGTTGGTTTCTCAATTCAACCTCTACCTGTGCTACTTCCATCACATGGACATTACGCCAGCTAATGGGAAAGGAATGCCAGCACATATCAGAAAGAATCGCACAGTTCCCCAAAAGGAGGAGAACAAGGGCCAAGCGAATGAAGGAAAGAAACATATCATCATCCTAGACTAGTGTATGGTTAGTCTATTGTCAAGTCAGTCGGGTCAATCATGTGTCAATCTCAACTTCTATTACTGTTATTTTTTTTATCCTTTTCATGTGTGTTTTTCTTATACTGTCAAAAACTGGATATGGTAGGACTGGGTTGGTTGCCCATGGTGGCAGCCCAGTCCTACCCTCTGCCTATTTCAAAAAACACAACTCAAGAACCTCTGGCCTAGTTTCCTTTTTGGCAGACCAAGGAGTTCCCCATTTTTGTATCATAACCCCCCTTTAGTAATACAGATTCCTAAACTCACTTACAAAAAAAAAAGTGGGCATGCTTTTTTCATAGGGACTTGAAGCACTTATCAGTTTTAGACCAAGTGAGAGTGTTTATATCCTAGGGACTTAAATACTTGTTCTCATGCCCACGTTCTAGGATTTTAATACAATTTTCATAGATGACTACAATACATCTCCATCTCTCTTTGGATACAATCATATGCCCACATTTCTTCATAGGTCAAAGCTCATGCCTATTTTACAACACATGTCTATATCCAAGGACTTTATAATGAAATAGCATATTTCAATATATGACAAAGTATTCCCATCATCATTTACAACAAATAATAAAATAAGATCCAATTAATGATTGCATCAAATAATATAAGAAAAACCTCAATATAAAGAAGTAGAAGGGGTTTTCATCATGCCAACATTTTCCCTTGATGGAAACTTCTTCACTTGCATCATGGTTCTTAGATTGACAAACATGTGCTCGGTAGATAATTTGTGGATGTCAACAACTTGCCCATGTATGTTATAATATTTCAAAACAATTTAAACCTCTAGTACATTTCATGAACAAAATTATCTTGCACCTCACTATGTGTGATTTTTTGATGAAATTTTTTTTTGTGTGATTCTTTAATAAAAAAACATTTTTGTGAGTTTAATGGAACATCGATTATCATAAAGTAGAATTTGCTTGCCTTAATTTTGAGGGAAATGTGATTCTTTAAACATCCTCTTTAACCACATAATTGTTTATGTGCAGCTTGTATAATCAATGAAAATAATAATTGATTGTTTCTTGTTACTCTAAGAAATACTTGAACCAAGATGAAACATGTAGATTAAATTTCTTATCATCATAGTGACAAACTCATTCAAAGTTGGTGAAATAAAAAAAAAGTAAAATCACAAATTGAAACATATTTAATGTTAAAATTATCATGTATCAAAATAATTTTTATGCAACATTCCAAATTCAACAAGGCTAGACATGAATCTAAATACCATATGAACTAAAAATGGAATATCAAATCCACTAATCATGAGATATAAGGCTACCCACCAATATCCTTTACAAAGTATTATCCTTTACAAAGTATTATCCACTTTTTCACTATAACAATAGGCATTCAATTTTACACTAGTTTGAAAATTTGTGTTAATACTTTTATTATTTTTCATATTAAACTAATTATTCTTAAGTAGATCCAATGCATATTTCCTGTTGGTGCTTGAGTGAAAAAGATAGCAAGGGCTTGGGTGAATCTCTTTATTCTGTAAAATTTGGGTATCTATTTTAGCTATAAGCGACTTATCTTCCCATTAGTATTATGGAAGAAAGTTGGAGTAGTGACGCCTTGCCAAAGGCCAACATCTTTTGTTGGATCCTAGCTCATGGGAAAATTCTTACATCAAAGAATTTGAAGAAAAAAGGAGTGGTGGGTCCTCTACAAAAAGGAGTGGCATGTTTACCAATGGTAAAGAGTTTGCTCAACATGTGTTTCTTGAGTTTTTTCAATAAGTTTGGTTGAATGTATTTATTGGGTTAAATCATCGAACTTGATGGCCACATTCTTTCATTGGGGTAAGCTATATCATGGGTCATTCAAACACAAGAAAATAAAGAGTCTAGGTAGCTCTTCCAAAATTCCTATGTTGGAAGATTTGACTAATCAGGAAGAGGAAATATTCAATAATGTATGGTGTAAGCCAATGCAAATAGCCTCCAAGGCCAAAGTTCTTATCTCTATATATCTACAACATGGAATAAAAGTACACAATCAAGTGTTGGATTGTCTTGAGAAAGTTTGTTTATTGCAATTTAATTTGGGTCTAAATGGCACCTTCCCTTTTTAAATTCCTAGACTTGGGCCTTCTCCTCATTGGCTGATCAGGAAAAAGCCTTATGAATTTATAGCCTAGAAGTTATATCAACATTCCTTCTCTATTTTCTTCTATGTATCTTCAAATAATAACCCATGGGTGGCAAGTGCAAAGGGGAGTCTTCATGATCCTGGAGGAAACAAGTTTTTTTTATTATGCTTGGGAGCTTGGGAACATCTCGAATAACTTACCTAAGGTTTTGTCTCTTTGGTGTGGTCTCTCCATCACCAAGCATGAAGGTTTCAGGTCTTTGTTATTTTTTAGGT
>CBVK0100043950.1:0-29073 GCA_900067695.1 Picea abies
GCTCCATCTAACTTGTTCTCGGACTTCATAGAGTTCGTCATGGCTACTTGACTTGGTCAAACCTTAGATTTGACCAGAAATCCAAACTTTACATCTTGGCCTTCTGAGAGTGCCAGGAGATGCGCTGGGCTAGGGCGCACTGATCTATCCGGAGATTAGGTCAATCCATTCACTTAAGGTGCCTCAAAAATAGGTTTAGGGTTTCTGCAACTGCACCTGCTAGTAACCCTAGCTGCAGTGTCTTGGAAGTTGCTTCTGCTAGTAACCCTAGCGACAGTTCCTCAAAGAGCTCAATATCCTAGTGGCTATGTTTCCTTCCAGCTTTTTAGGATGACTGAAGGGGGCATGGGCCCATAACCTGTTAGAATATAGAAGAATGTGTGCTCATTTTACCATTGACGATACCCTTGTCACCCAACCATAGGTTGAAGCCACCCTGCGAGCACCTTAACCTTGACTGAGAATTATTCCGGAAGCAAACCCTAGGCTAGATAGCCAAACAAGGTGTAGCGCATCTTCCTCCAAGATAGTCCAAGCCAACACTGAAACTGCTAGCTGTAGCAGTTGCACCTACAACTCTCCTACACATGTGTGCACCAAACTTGGAACTGTAGTGCGCACCAGTTGTTGTTCTGCAATTCTGAGATGTGTTAAATGAGAACTGGTGCCCTGTATTTATAGTGGTTCTACCAGATTTGTTGGGGCCGACTTCTCCTTCTGGATATGTGTCTGTTCAGTATATTATTATTATATCTAGCCGACTTTTTCTCTTGGAGGCTAATAACCTAATATAAATTATCTTCTTGAGCGGACAAGACTTCTAGGGTTATTAGCCAACTCATTAGGGTTTTCTCCTGCTTTCTGGAGTCTTCTATTCTCGTCAGGTTCACACGTGGAGGTAAATACCTCCTGCAACTACCATAATATTAACAGTCTTATCTATCTTACTACCACCAGACCAGACATTTCATTTGTTGTTGGGATTCTTTTCAGATTCATGCAAAATCCTTGAGAAGGACATTAGTCTGCTACAAAAAGAGTTCTAAAATACTTGAAAGAAACTCAAGATTTTGGACATAGGTACTCTAAGGTAGACGACTTCAACCTGATCGGATATTATGATTCAGACTTTGTTGGGAATAAGGAAAATGGAGTGTCAACTTCAAATTATCTCATGAGTCTTGGATTGACAACTATCTCATGCAGATCACACAAACAATCAGTTCCAACAGATTCCACAACAGAGGTAAAATATGTGGCAACTGCAGAAGCAACAAAGGAGATTGTGTGGCTCAATAAAATACTTAAAGATTTGTAGGAGAAACAAATGAATTCTACTCCTTCTAGTTGACAATACTTCTGCAATCAAGTTGACCAAGAATCCTGGATTCTATGACCGAACAAAGCACATCAACACAAAGTATCACCATATTCAATATCATGTAAAGGCCAAGACTATTCACTTGAGACATTGTTCCACAAATGAGCAAATTGCGGACATCTTCACCAAAGCGCTAGGAAAAGAAAATTTTGAAAAGTTCAGAATGATGCTTAGACTCACACACACCCCTTTAGATTAAGGGGGGAATGTTGGACATGTAGACCTTGTGATTGTGTTACTTGTAACCATATTGTAAATATGAAGAGTCATAGGTGATAGAAAGAGTCGCGCGTTAGGAAAGACCAATAGTCATCTGTATTGTATTTATTAACCTATCATGTTAATGAAAAATACAAGTGTGTGGAGTTCAGTTTTTCTGCCATTCCTGGCTTGACAATATATACAGTCACATTTATTCTCAATCTTCTAAAAATTAGGAGCGCCCTATTTGCAAAGGAACTTACTAATTATCTCCCATTCCTCCAATCAATGAACATTAATTATAATTTATAATTATTTTATTTTTAAGATGATAAAACTTATTATAATATAGTTGTTAATGGTGTTGTCTAACTATTCTAAGAAATGTTTTTTTTTCTCGGAATCGAGCGATATAAATTTGCACGAAATCACTATTTTTGTTGTTCAAAAACCATTTCTTAATGGAGAAATGGATTAAGCATACTGAAAAACACCTGGGACACTCAGATTATATAGAAATAATCACTCATATCTGTGGATCTAACAATTTCTTGCCAGATTTTTGGCAAATGTCCTCGAAAAAAATCATCATTCCGTAGAACCTTTAGACTAAAGTTGTTAATTGATAATGAAATAGTGATCACTAACTATTGTACTCAAATACCCACTAACTTGTCACCATTATTATATTATGTATCTCTCCAACTATTATTATATTATCATACGAGTTTAAAAAAAAAAAAAATCAACTTTACCTAAAGAGTATGAGTTAGAGGTGAGGATTTGGAGTTTTAGATTTTAAATCCACCGAGGCACGTTCAATTTCTGGTACGACCTAATACGTTCAATTTCAGATCTGGAGCTATACTCGTGCGGGGGGCAAAGTTACTACCATTGAAAAGAGAATACTTAGAAACTTACAAGTGCTCCAGATTTGTTAAGTTCCCCAGTTCTGGAGGCATCTCCCCAGATAAATTATTCATGTCAAAATTCCTGCAAAATGAAACCAGCCAAATTATTATTTCACCAGACAAATTATTATTTCCGAATGACCTACAACATCAATCCAACAGAAATTCCCATTCAAATCCCCCGGCGGCACTTTATTCCCATTCAAATCCAGGGTATTCAATTAATAGATAGTAGTGATGTGTATTGGCACTGGACACTTTTCAATTTGAAATTTGTGTTGGTGGGTGTCAGTATTTTGGGCTCCACCGTCTTCTATCTTGACCGTATAACAATTAAAACACGAATTTCAATTTGAAAAGTCGACAACGACGTTTAGATTTGAATAGAGATGGCGTTGTCGACTTTTCAAATTGAAATTCATGTTTTAATTGTTATACGGTCAAGACAGACGGCGGTGGAGCCCAAAATACTGACACCCACCAACCTAAATTTCAAATTGAAAAGTCAACAACTCCATCTCTATTCAAATCTAAAAGCCTCAATTCAAACAAAATCTTCAGCAAAATGTTAGGAGCCTACCACACATGCAACTTGGCACACAACTGCCTCCGAAACCTCCCAAAGAGTTGGATGATGTCATGGGCCTTCAAAGGCATACATCATGATGGAAAGGGCACAACCCCCCTGGGTCTAGGCCTGCCAGGCTGCCCCTGGTGAAACACCCTCCTCTCTTTTTGATGCAATCCTATGATATGTCTATGCCCCCTGCTAGGGTCTCAACATCCATCTGGTGGGATTTTAGCCCCATGGAGGTCTAAACTAATCATCTCCCCATGTGTACCTGTCCATCGGGTGTGGCCCTGCAACATCAACAGATACGCCCTCCATGGGCTCATAAGTCACAAGGATCATAGCAATGTCAATCACATCTAATCATCAAGTTTATTAAACATGTTCATAAAACCCCCTTTACCCGGACAAGTGATCAAAGACATTATACTAATCTACAAGCCAAGTTTGGAGGGAACTCTAGGATGTCCTATTGGGCTAATGCTCATTGGATGTGGGATGTTTCCAGGGAAAGTCAATCTAGGCCATGTGAGTGGATGAGGTGGTAAGGGATGTCTGGGCAAGGGGTGCAGTGAAAGCAGGGAAATGTATGGCTTACATGTGGGTTCCTTTGAAGAGGGTGAGCTACACTTGTCATGGATGAAAATGTTTCCAAGCCCATTCATGCCTTTCATCTTTTATTCTTATTGCTTTTTATTTCAAGAGGATAGTTAGGGGACATTGCTCTGGCGTGGTGACCAGTGGTGGAAATGTTCCCCACAAGCATTTCATGGAGATGAGAAGGTTGGCTCGTGATGAGACCCCCTTTCTCTTGGCTATGCCACCCACCAAGAGCCACTACCCTAGCGTGGTGACCAACTGTTGGTAGTGTCATACCGCTACATGCCCATGGACCTAATAGGATGGCGCGTGATGAGACCCCCTATCCTCTAACTAGGTCTTGTTTTATTATTTTTATGGGTCCCTTTGTTTCTTGTTGAGAAGATTTTTATTTCTTTCTCGGGGATCCCTCGACGAAGCATATCAAGGTTTCATTCTTTTGGCTTTTATCTTTTGACAACTACTTTTACCCTTTGGGCCTTTAGCCCCTTCTTCCCACAAGGTAAGGTACAACCCTTAGATATTTGGCCAACCCAATGCCCGAACCAGTGTAATGGGATGGATGAGCAGGAAAAAGATGAAAAGTGGTACGTATGGTGGGAGTGTACGATGGGATTTCATGAATCCCCCTAGTGGCAACTCAAACCCTATGGGTACCAGCTTACTAGGGCATCTTGTCATTCCCCACAGGTGTGGTCAAGTGAAAAATCATAAGATCCAAGCACCCGTTATAAAAAAAAATATTTAAATGCACACATTCAAAGGTTTTGAGGATCAGAGTGACACATACCATGATACCCGGACTCATTACCTCATGGAACAAGATCCATTTTTGTTGCAGGACTAGGCCAAGGTGATGGATTTTTTATTGCTGACAAAGTGGAGGCATTGAAGAATGAAAGAATGGGCCATCCAGGACCATGCTCAAGTCGATTTGGCTCTTAGTACTCCATGTCTAGGACCTGTGGGCCTAGAGACATGATCTTCTTAGTTATCTGTAGGTTAGGGGATAATAGTTCCCTAACAAGAGAAGTTGTTGTAAGCTGACATTTTCACATGCATTTTGATTATGTTGTCATTTTCGAGAAGAAAGGAAGGTATTCTTCATATCAAAAACTACATTTCCATTCATTAACTTAACTTCCTTTATGCTTGATATTCATAGTTTTTTTAGCCGAGTAGAATTATTATTTGAATGTGGACACATAATTATTCATCTCTTGGAGTTGAGGTCATAGAAAAATGATGCCTATACAAGCAATATATATGTCATTATACATGAAGATGTTATATACATTTTTTAAATGAAATTAGCACAGATACCATCCCCATTTTAAAAAGTGATTTGAATTCAATCTTACCATTTGAATGGAGAGAGAACTCAACACTCGATGGACAAATGGTGAGCATACTAGAAAACATTGAAGCTAGTTAGCTTATGTAGATGCTCTGGCAGTGTGACTAAGTTTCTCTTGAAACTATTAGTGTCCATAGTTGTCGAAGTTGATGGGCATATAATCCCATTGTCGAAACAAGTTGCAATCGCTAAGACTTTCTCCATCTCTGTCAAAAACCTCCTCGATGGGAATATTTTCCCGCGTTCACAAGCCTAACAAAATCAGTGTCAAAGCTCCACAGAAACACCAAACAAAAGACACAAAGGGCATGCAAGTCCTGCTTACCAAATGCATGACTTATGTGTTAATTCAATTCTTTTGCATCTGATCTCTTTACAACTTTTAACAAAACCCTCTAAGAAAATTAAATTCAAAAATATGAAGTAAATTCTATGGTTTTTAGTTCTTTCTTTCAAACTAGTAAAAGCACATTAACAAAAATTCACATAAACTTGTTCATATTTAACTTCCAACCCATAAATATGAAGATTCCAAGCTTGATCTCCAGGTGAATTTGTAACAATTATTTCAAAATCTTTAACCTTGAATCAAGAAGAAAATGAAAATAAATTCCAAAATAAATATCCGATTATTTCAAAATCCAACCTCGAACCCAAAAATGAAAATGAATTCCAAGATAAATATTCTATCCATAATAATTTCAATATTATAACCTTAAACTAGAAATGATCCAAATTTCAGGGGGTATATGGTCTAAATTCAGATGCAAAAGTCATAAATCTATAAAGCTAATAGATTGCCCATGTGGATCAAGGAGATGCCCACCCCCTCATTAATTAATTGGGCTAACAGGTTTCCCATATGGGTCAAAGAGAGTCCCACCTCTCCATTATTGTATTGGGTTTTATTTTCCACTACTTAGTTAGTTGGGTAGTTAGATCTATTATTATAATATAGACTCATTTTATGAGCTCTTTCCATTATTGGATTGGGTTTTAGTTTCCACTACTTAGCTAACTGGGTAATTAGATCTATTATACTAATAATAGAGACTAATTTAATTAGATCGCTTTGACTTTGTCCAATGTACCATTTTGTAATGCTATATAGAGGCCTAGCAAACCTTCTCATAATATCAAGTTACTCATTTTGGCTTCTGTCATAAAAAAAGGGCCATATAATGCCTGTGAACCAACTGTGATGTGCTTACAATGTATGGCCCGACAAAGGGATTCTGATAGTACCACAAGGAGGTTGGTGATTGTTGCAAATGTTTGAACATGCAACATGCTTCAAACCCTTGTTTGGAGAGAGAACCTCGCTCCGATACCACTAATACGGATCTCAGAGGCTGAGATTTGGATGGCTTGAATGCCAAGAGAAGAGGAGCTTAGACATGCCAATATTGCATGAAAATAAGCGTGGAAAAAAACATGTAAATGAAGTACTAGGGAGGTGAGGCTCAAAGAGGATCCTCAAATCTAATTACTAGTAAATCACTCAGAGCTAATTAATCTCACAATGAACAGTAGAAAATATGAGAGAAGCCAAAATGAGTAACTTAATATTATGATAAGGCTTGCTAGGCCTTTATATAGCATTACAAAATGGTACATTGGACAAAGTTGAAAAGATATCATTAAATGAGTCTCTATTATTAGTATAACAGATCTAACTACCCAGCTAGCTAAGTAGTGGAAACTAAAACCCAATCCAATAATGGAAAGAGCTCATTAAATGAGTCTCTATTATTATAATAATAGATCTAACTACCCAACTAACTAAGTAGTGGAAAATAAAACCCAATACAATAATGGAGACTTGGGACTCTCTTTGACCCATATGGGCAACCTGTTAGCCCAATTAATTAATGAGGGAGTGGGCATCTCCTTGATCTACATGGGAAATCTATTAGATTTATAGCTTTATGACTTTTCCATACGAATTTAGACCATATACCCCGTAAAATTCAGATCAAGAAAATACAAGAAAACATAGGGGACGTGCCCTAGGAGGCATACTTGTGGAACCCCTTTGACAGTGAGGGATAGCAAAGACAACCTCACCCTTTTTCCATGTCCTTGGTAAACAAGGGTTCAATTGATTTCATTAGGAAAACACATAGAAAGTGTGAAAAAACAATTAATTAATGTGTCATTGAGAGTTGTGTCATTTTTGTTTGTTTGAGTGCAATTGTAGATTTTATTTTTTACCATAAAATGCTTAGAAGTTTTTAAGTAGAATTGTAAGCTTAATATGTGTTTGCCCACTAGTATTGTATTGTATTCACAAATGCCTAGTATTGTATTGTATTCACAAATGCACGCAGTATTAGGTAGCGGAAGCATAAACATAACATGCAATGTTCAGTGATTTACGTGGAAACTCAATACGGGAAAACCATGGGGCAATGTTCAGTGATATTCTTATTATTCAAGGGAGAATTAAAATCGTCAATCACATGCATACAACCATCCTCTCCTTTCTTCCCACACAGTGTGCTACACTACATTATTGCTCTTCACCTCTATGGGTGTGCTCGTATACATAACATCTATTAAATAATTAAACAAATTGATTACAATTTGATCCACCAGTTATACAACCTGTTCATTGAAGAGTGCATGCATGCACATTCTATTTTTAGTTAATGTTGTGTGCATGCATTTGCATGGGAAATTAGTTGGCATGTTTTCAACAATCTCCACCTTGACAACAATTTACTTGAAATATCAAACCCAAATTTATTCATCACCTTTCCTGCAAGCCAAGAGAAGCCAAACACCATCATAGCTCTGCAACTTCTCTAACAATATTGTTATGTAAGCATGTATGCACGATTCTCTCCAGTATGGACCATTCTGCCTCCATTAGTAACCTGTCTTATAAGCTGATGCACTTGTCCATTTTGATACGTTGGACTGTTATTCAAATGCACAACACTTTGACCACCACATAACACCTCATCCTGCACCTGTCCAAACTTACCTAATAGATCCTTACATTCTTGGAAGAAATAACCTGAGGTAGGTCTCCTCTTGTCCAAATCTCCTTAATCATAACCACAGACTAAATCACTGCAACCACTATAGGTGATACTTGTATTGTTGTGCTTCTAAGATATTGAAGCACCCATTTCCTTTCTCTTTACATGGTTTTTCCTTGTGTCTACTGACAACACCAACTGTATGTGAAATACTGACCATTTCCCGTCGCAATAATCAAACTTCCTACTAACATATGATACTCAAGACATATAACCCTTTTCTTATTCATTAGTTAGGACATAAACCTAAAGAAAAACTTACAATGGAAAGCCAAAGTGATTTTTCCGGTTTCACATTATTCATACCGAATTTCTTGGGTATATTCACCACATACTTCTTTTTTGATAACCAAGATTACCATCCTTCATGTCTCTGTGTATTTCCATGCCCAAGATTTGTTTTTCTACTCCTAGATCCTTCATCTCAAACATCCTGACCAACTGAGCCAACCTCTTGATCTCAAACATGCTTGTGCTTGCTACAGGCATAACATTTAACACCAAGATAATAAATATACCATAAACACAATGGTTATACTCACTTATTGTAAAATTTGGCTCACCATAAAGGAATCAAACATCTTGTATCATTTGTCTGGCATGCTTCAGGCCATACAATGATTCGTGAGTTTGCAAACAAATCTTTTGTTGTGATTCTGAACTAACATTTCTGGTTGTTCCATATACATCCCCTTTTCCAAAAAACTCCATGTAAAACAGTTTTAACATCTAGCTATATTAACTCAAGATCAAGTAACACAACTAGTGCTAACACAACATGAATAGAAACAAGCTTTGAACAACTGGTGAGAAACTTTCATGGAAATCAATACCTTCCAAATACCCTTATGCTACCAGTCATAATTTGAACCTTTCATATTTTACTATGTTTGATTTTATAAAATGAAATTCATCAAACGTTGCATCTCTATCTATGATGATTTTGTGGGCAGTAGGATTCCACATTTTTCATCCCTTAACATCATCACCATATCAAAGATCTACCTATTTGATTTGGGTCTTACTTAGAATGATGATAAAAACATAAGCATCACAACCAAATAATTTCACATTTGAGTGATCACCATATGACATGTTCATACCTCTTCCAAAATCTTCTAGTCTTTTGCAACCGATGGTGACCGAGTTACCAAATAACAAAACCACTTTTTCCCACAACTATTGTTGCAACTTGGTATTACTCTACATGCCCTTTAGATCCCAGCTTCCTTTCAATAATTTCCAAGCTCCATGGATACAAACCTACCTTCATCATATATTCTCAAACACTTGATTGACCCACCAATGTTCATTTCACTACAAATCTCTAAACACATCAGCCTTTCTAAAAACCCATATTTCTAACCTAGACACATTGTTCCACCTCGAACTTTGCATTTGAACAAATTTGACCAAATTTGGCCAAGCCAACCCAAGTGAATCTTTGTTTCTCACCTCCAGGAACTTCAAATTGGAGTCTTAGTGCTCCACCTTAACTCAAACATTCCCTTGACCAAATCTGGCCAAGCCGACCAAGTAATCCTTCACCGCTTACCTCCGGGCCCATTTATAATGGAGTTCACCAAGCCTTTTATAGGCTTCATTAAATGAAATCCATGGACACAATAGCATGGGATACCCAAAGACATGTACCCAAGAAACCACGTGCTTTGACCTAAAAACCATATTTAACTCATTAACTCTTTCACCGAGTCAAGGTTAACCCAACATACATGCCCCCCCACATATTCAATCTACCTAAGTTTATGTCTAGCCTTTTTCATAGGTGACCCAATAAACCATGGTATGCATGCCTATCCAAGTCTCACAGACATATGCCCATTTACACACAATCATTTATTTTACAATTCCAAAGTAAATACATTTTTTTCTTCTTCACGGTGACTCAACCATCACCGCTCTGCAACCTCTTTACTACAGACAAATACAACTTCATCAACCATACTTGTAGCTAGATTTTTTTTTTTGTGGAGTCCTCTTAGGACGCTTGTTGTCTTTTCCATCAATTCTTCTTGAGATGCCCAAATTTTCCACATAACCAACATTTTCGCTTACCCTTATTGTCTTTTGACTTAGACCTGAATGTACCTTTCTAATCTTTCCCTCTTTCTGTAGATCAACCTTTGACCTCCATTTCTTCTACAGTTGAGGTTTCTTTATTGGATCTTCTCCTCATCTCCTCAGACAACAAATCTCCCACAACAGTATCATAGTCAATGGTGTCTATTTTGCTAAACCACATAGATGTGACCAGATGATCCCAAGATTTAGGTAATGAACACAATATCGTAACTTCCTTTTCCTCATTTTCGTATTTTACTTCCATACTAGATAATTAACAAATCAATGTATTGAAAACATTAAAATGATCAACAAATTTTGTACCTTCTTTCATCTGTAAGTTGTACAAATACCTCTTAAAGAAGATTATGTTCGTCAAGGAATTTTTCATATACAAACTCTCCATTATGTTCCATAAACCTGTTGTTCTCTCCTCTCCAACGGTGTTAAACAAAACTTCATCTGCCAGACACAAATGACTGGTACTAAGGGCTCTTACATCCAGATCTTCCCAGTCCTCATTTGTCGTGCTTGTCGGTTTCTTTTTTTTGCCCACCAATGCCTTTTGTAATCTTTGTTACAGAAGCAGATCCTGCATCTTGAGCTTCCATAGCTCAAATTTGTTCTTGTCGCTGAATTTATCCACCTCAAACTTAGAACTCTGCACTTTCGCCATTAGCACAAACCACCTTGAAACCACAACTTATATTTGAATCCCCAAAATATTTAATTAAAAAGGTTTAAGATAAATCACAAATATTTAATATAGATATCTTTAAAACTTTTACTAAACAAAAAAAAAAAGGTCCACAAATAATATTTTAATATGGCATCCTCCACCCACTTTAATCATAAAGTCGATCCTCCGTATCAATAATGATAAAATTCAGCCACTCCTTTATTTAATTATATTTTGTGCTTAATAAAACCTCCCTTTCATGTCACAATTTCATACCATGAAAAACAAACAACCCCTTTCATACCATGGGTTTCCAGAGTTATCGCTCTTGCCTTGAATCATGTAGAGCGATGGTTATCTGATCTGAATGTGAGAAGGTTTTACTGACAAACTTTGCAAGTTACGTTTATGTACTTTATGCATCAAATCGATAAGAATGCGCAACACATAAACTGATAAATATTATGCAGAATTAAAAATTATTAAGTGCAGAAATTAAAGAAGGAATAACAACAAGAGAGAAATAGAGACAAAAGAAGTTTGATAACGGAGTTCACCAAGGTGTGGCTATGTCTCTGGGTTCCGCTTCTAGTGGTGACCACTTTATTGCTCCTCTCCAAATGCTCAATTACATCAACAATATTATTACAATATGTTGCAAAACCACTATGAATCTGTTGTACATGAACTCCATGAACAGATGAAAAAGACCTCACCAAAATCCTCTCTCAAACGGGCTCAAAAGGCCTCTTACAACATGAGAACCGACAAAACTTGTCTTTCTTCTATAGGTTTTCTCTCCACGTCCCTAAAACTAAATCATTGTTTTTTATGGAACACGTGCTTGGTTTATGTAGAAAAGAGTTAGGGGTCGAAATCCCAACTTCCTACAATTTTCTGGCTTGAATTTGGGCTCAAATCCCATCAAATATGGTCAAAAAACCATAAAATCAGGCATAAAATATTAAAAATTGGTTGAAAAACCCTATAATAAGGTTAAAACCCCACTTCTGTGACTTAATATGGCACACACGCCCCTGGTTCTTGGCTTCCGATCGCATGTAAGGTGCCCTAGTTAACAGGGTAACCCCGTCGACCGAGTGCTTTCCCCTTTACTCCAAAATACATCACAACAAAATTAATTTGGGAGGTGGGTTTAACAAGCCACCCCCCTTTGCACACTTGGTTAGCGCAATGTGGTTAATATTTGGTGCCGAGGAGGTTATGTGTTCAACCCTCATCGGTGTCATTTTCAATGTCATAATACCTGCTCTTGAGCTTAAAAGGTTTTATTACCATATGTTGACCAAGTGTCACTTGTAACTCAGTTGGTTGCACCCTTTGAGTTAAATAGTTTCCTTGTCTGGAGGTTGAGGGTTCGAATCCTATGGAGGTGTAACAAATTTTGACCTGGCCCTTATTGGCCTAATTCCGAGTGCCATGTGGCACCACTGGATTGGGCCATGTGTCACTACCAGATTGGACCAAGTACACCCAGTTAGTTGCCACTTGTCTGCACAGTCAACACTGTGCCTGCCACCTATATGCCATGTCACAACTGTACACTTCCACGTCATTTCCATCTATCATTTTTACCTTTCCATGTGTCAAGACCTGGGCCTGCCACATCAACATTCGTACAGTTGTGTCACTTGCCACATTAGCCTCTGAAAATGACAAAACAAATTGACACATGTCAGCTTCTGGTGTTGCCACATCAGCATCTGTACGATCCATACGACTAACATCACCCTGCCATGTGTCATGTCGACATACTCTTGACGTCAGCAGTATGGATTGTTGACTTTGACTTTTTTCCTATTTGGGAAAAACTTCAGATTGCGATAACTTTCGCAAACGGACTCGGATTTTCAATCTGTTTATACCGTCGAAAATCTTAAAATGAGCACTTCACGATGGTGTAGTTTTATTGAGCACTGGAGAACTTTGATTTTTGAGTATATTGGGATCCTCCTAGATCACACCTCCCCACTAGAAACTTTTGGACCACCAAAAGTCTGGTTTTACTCAGGTAGGAAGAGAGGGTATTGCCTCCCCACTTGCCATGTATCATCCATCCTCTCTGCTTGGAAAATAATCACCTAAATGACCACAACAAACATGAAAATTGAAATAAAATTGTTTATCAAAGTAATTATACCATCTATTACACAATCATCTACATTCTTTATCAAATTTAGCGGCCATACACCATTGAATAACAACAAACTAAATGACAATATTGAATATGCGAATGAGAATGAAAAAACATGCTTTATCTTCTGAACAGGAACAATAACCAATGTATGCATCTGAACCTCATGTTGTACTTCTTGTGACACTTCATGATTGTTAGAAACATACTTAACCATTTCATGTTTAGCATCACTTTCTTTCTTATTTTTTACAGACATAAGTGTTAAACTCTTGATTGCATTTACCATTCTTTTTAACTACCCTGTAGTTGCAAAAGACCTGCCAATTTTCATGCGATGAGCATGAACAATGTACTCTTTCCCATCTTTCTTGAAGCAATATTTGTTTGCCTCCCTATAAAAGATGGATTTTCTATCATAAAGGTATGGGATTCCCAAGACAATTCCACATATGTCCAGTGGAACTATATCAAGCTCTACTTCATCAACATACTTAGAAGTGATTGCAAACTTAATTTTACATTGCTTGGTTACTTGCAAATTATTATCACCACATATCCATCCCAATGGATATGGTCTAGGATGTGGCTTAGTTTCAAGTCCCAAATTATTTACAACCTCTTCACTGATTAGATTGGCTTGTGATTCATTGTCTACAAGAGTATCAACTTTAACATGATTCATTATGACCCTTATGTGGAAACTTTCATTCCTTTTACCCTCATCATTTACAACATCTGAATTAGAAGAACATAAGTTATACCTCGGATTCCCATAGCTACAATTTTAGTCTCATCACCTGAGTCTGATCCCATATCCACTTGAATTGTTGCAACTGTGGTCTTCTTTCTCCCTTGATTGACATACTTCTTTGGCTTCAAATCAAGATGTAAGATCAAACAATGTTCTTCATCATGGCCTTCATTCCTGTAATGCTTGCAAGTAGGCTTCTCCTTCTTTGTTGTGGTTGTATTCTTCTCTTTCTCTTTGCATTTCCTTGAATCCTTTCCTTGTAAGGCATTTGTAGAAAAGCTATCTCCAACATTCCTTTTACCCGATTCAATGTGAATGGCTTGTACACACACTTCATCAAAGTTAGAAGGATTTAACATAAGAATAGTATCCTTGAGACAAGAATGCACACCACCAATATATTTTAGAAGTGTCTCTTATGTATATAAAGGAATACCCAATATCAATGCTTTCTTACAAAATTCTTGAGTATACTCTTGTACACTTTGACCTTTAGCTTGCTTTAAACTTTGCCAATTCATCATTTCTTGTTGCATGTATGCTAATGGATAGAAATGTTTCTTCAATGCATTAACAAAATAGTTCCAAGAAGAGATTATTTTACCACTTTTCCTGAGATCATCTTTATTTTTTTTTTCCCAACATATGAGAGTTGTGACTCCCAATTTGAGACTAGCAAGCTAGATCATTGTTTCATCATCAACAATCCTTTGTATCCTGCAATAGACTTCAAGCTATCTAACCCAATTATCTAGCTTCTCTTCATTTAATTCACCATCATAAGTGGGTAATTCAAATTTTACATCAAGCTTTAATAAAGGAAATTCAAAAGAATGATGAGTTTTTTTAGGTTGCTTATCCTTGGACAAATGTACACTTGCTTCACTTGTAGATGACAAAGATGAAGGGGAAGAAGGTTCTGAAGTTCCACCACCTCCAACTCCTCCTTCCGCTCTTACTGAAGATTCACCTTCTTCAAACTTTGGAATTCTTCGTTGTCTTATTTCATGGTAAATCTCCTCCACCATGGCTTTCATTAATTGAAATGCGTCAAAGAAGTCATCTTCAAATGCATAAGAACCTAACTTCCTCATTGAAGCCATCTCCTGTTTACGAGGTCTCCTTTGAATCTCTAGATTAAAAGCCTCAAGTTGGCCTTCTCCTCGCTTGAGTTTGGCTCTGGTGAGCATCCAATGCTTGCAATTCTTATCAAACCTTCAAAACCAAATGCTTTGATACCAAACAATTGATTTGAATGTGAGAAGGTTTTATTGACAAACTTTGCAAGTTAAGTTTATGTACTTTATGCACCGAATCGATAAGAATGCAAAACACATAAACTTATAAATATTATGTGGAATTAACAATTATTAAGTGCAGAAATTAAAGAAGGAATAACAACAGCAAGAGAGAAATAGAGACACGAGAAGTTTGAAAACAGAGTTCACCAAGGTGTGGCTACATCTCCGGGTCTCACTTCTAGTGGTGACCACTTTATTTCTCTTCTTTGAATGCTCAATTACATCAAAAAGTTGATTACAATCTGCTACAAAAGCACTATGAATCTGTTGTACATGAATTCCATGAACAAATGAAAAATACCTCACCAAAATCCTCTCTCGAACGGGCTTAAAAGGCCTCTTACAACATGAGAACTGATAAGACTGGTCTTTCTTCTATAGGATTTCTCTCCACATCTCTACAAAAAAATCATTGTTTTTTATGGCACATAGGCATGTTTTATATAGAAAAAGAGTTGGGGGTAGAAATCCCAACTTCCTCCATTTTTCTAGCTTGAATTTGGGCTCAAATCCCATCAAATATGGTCCAAAAACCATAAAATCAAGCATAAAATATTAATATTTGGTTGAAAAACCTTATAATAAGGTTAAAAACCCACTTTTGTGACTTAATATGGCACGTGCGCCCTTGATTATCGCCCCCCAATCGCATCTAAGGTGCCCTGGTCGCATGTAAGGTTCTTTGGTCGGCGGGGTAGCCCCGCCCATGTAAGGTTCTTTGGTCGGCGGGGTAGCCCCGCCGACCGGGCGCTTACCCGTTTACTCTGAAATACATCAAAACAAAATTAATTTGGGAGGCAGGCTTAACAAGCCACGCCCCTCCGCACACTTGGTTAGTGCAATGTGGTTAATATTTGGTGCCGAGGAGGTCATAGGTTCGACCCTACTTGGTGCTATTTTCAATGGCATAATACTCGCTTTTCAGTTTAAAAGGTTTTGTTGCCATATGTTGACCAAGTGTCACTTGTAGCTCAGTTGGTTTCATCCTTTGAGTTAAATCATTGCCTTGTCTGAAGGTCAAGGGTTTGAATCCTACAGAGGTGTATCAAATTTTGACCTAGCCCTTATTGGCCTAATCTGGGGTGCCACATGGCACCACTGGATTGGGCCACGTGTCACTATCGGATTGGCTCAAGTACACCCAATTAGCTGCCACTCGTCTACACAGCCAGCATTGTACCTGCCACCTACATGCCACATCATGACTATACACTTCCACGTCATTGTCAACTATCATCTGTACCCTACCATGTGTCGCGACCTGGGCCTGCCACATCACTGTACGAGATTCCATGTTAGCATCCGTAGAGTCGAGTCACCTGCCACATCAACCTCTAAAAATGCCAAAAATGGCTGACATGTGTCATCTTCTGGTGCTGCCGCATCATCGTTCGTACGATCTATATGACTGAAATCACCCTGCCATGTGTCATGATGACATCAACAATACAAACTGTTGACTTTGACTTTTTGCCTTTTTGGGAAAAACTTCAGTCTGCGATAACTTTCGCATACAGACTCGGATTTTCGATTCGTTTATACCGTCAAAACTCTTGCGACGAGCACTTCGTGATGGTGTATTTTTATCGATCATTGGAGAAATTTGATTTTTAAGCATGTCGAGATCCTCTTGGATCATTATCCACGGGTGTCACACCTTAGACAAGGGTATCATGCGACACTTTTCCAAGATACCCTTGAACTCACATAGATCTATCTCTTGAACTCATGCAGGTCCAGAGTTATCACTCTTTCCTTGAATCATGTGGAGCGATGGTTATCCATGGGTGTCGCACCTTAGACAAGGGTATCCTACAACACTTTTCCAAGATACCCTTGAACTCACGTAGATCTGTCTCTTAAACTCATGTAGGTCCACTCAGCTTGACTAAATTCACTCTAATATCCAACGACTGGATTATGTTCTCCTTCACTCTCAGATCTTTCAACTTTTCACTCTGATACGACTTGCTAGGTAGTGGAAGAATAAACGTAACAATATTTTAATGGCAAAGAAAATAAAACCAAGAACAAACTAGACACAACAACAATCACACAATTGACACAATGATTTACGTGGAAACCCGATATGAGGAAAACCACGGGGCAATGTTAATCAATATTCTTATTATTCGAGGGAGAATTAGAATAGCCAATCACAGACATACAACCATCCTCTCCTCTCTTCCCACATAGTGTTCTACACTACATTGTTTCTCTTCACTTCTATGGGTATGCTCGTATATATAGCATCTATCAAACAATTAAACAAATTGATTACAATCTGATCCACCATTTACACAACCTGTTCATTGAAGAGTGCATGCATGCACATTATATTTTTAGTTAATGTTGTTTGCATGCATCTGCATGGGAAATTACTTGGCACATTTTCAACATGTACTGTAGAGAGATTCAATGAATGGGACTACTTTTAGCTATCTTACTGTGTGCATGCATATGAGCATGTGCCCATTCATGCATGATCACATAGTTAGGGACACATTTGTTTTAACTTTTAACCCATGACTAAGTACTGAATACAATACTGAATGAACACTTAATGCATGGGATTAATATAGTCAAGGAATTTAATGTACCTCCATAGCTCTCTCCTGTAATGTAAAATTCTTTATTTTTATATCAAGGGAATCTTTCCAACCAGTTGACCAAGAAGACGTATGAATCTTCAGCTACAATTGTAGGGTTAGAACTATTTTAATTCATTTATTTTGAAAGTATTCAATGTAAAATGCTAAAAAGGAAAATTGTAATATACACAACATACATCAGACCAGTTTGTCTATCTCCAAACTGGGATATATCTGAAGAAGTGTTGGTGTAAGAAAAACCAACCCCAGCAAGGGCATCCAAGAACAATATATTGGCAACTACATGCAAATAGAAAAGAATTGATGTCAAACCTGAATTGGCTTGCTAGTGATGGTTTCTAAATATTACTATTCGATTTATATTTTCAAACATTTTTCTAGATAACACTGTATTAGAATCTATATTTTGTAACATTTTTAATGGACGCTTCACCACTCATAATCAAACAAGTGAAACCACTCTTAGTGAAGAAGAGAACAATACTGCCAATGTGTGTGTGTAACACTAAGAATCTATATTTTCCAACATTTTTAATGGACATTTCACTTCACTCACTAATAGTCAAAGAAGTAAAACCACTCTTAATGAAGAAGAGAAAACATCCAATGACCTTTATCTCAACTTTATACTTTTATTGAGTAGGTCTTACAATGAACACTCCTTTGAGTCCAACCTAACTTTGAGACTAATCCAATTTTGTTTACTTAATCACTCCATTAAAATGTATAGGGGAGTCAACTTACAGTCTAATGGATAGGAGAAGTTGTGCTTCATCCATAGGTTGTTGCTCAACATTTCCTCTAGCTTAGCAGAGTTGTAGTTTACTGACTAAAAACTATTTTAAATATTACTCTAGAACAAATAATATATATAAAGAAACATAATGAAATTAGAATGTCATAAAAATCCCTTTTCATTTCAGCTGTAAATAAATGGGTCCAATTCAAAACACAAAACAAATTTATTCCTTGTGAATGAATGTGGTGGAATTGAGGGGAAATAAGTTCTTGTATGCATAGCTTGATGATGCTTGACGTGGGACATGATCAAGGGACTAAGATGCATTAACAATTTACCCTAATACCACCTTTGAATTCAAATAAATTACTAGAAAATGAGAGGGAGATGGGTAAATCACCAGAAAGATAGTTTTCCTCAAGGCACTCTCACTGTAGGCTTTGACAATTCACGAGGCTTTAGAGAATTGGTCCATTGAGAAAGTTATTGAACAATATAAGCTTGTAAAGGAATTATTTTGGGATTTAATTATTGAATCCAAACATTGTTATGATATGTGCAATGGTACAAAATGGGTAATTTGTAACTACACGACAAAAAATGTTTGTCACAACATTTTTTATAAGCTAAATACTAACAACTTTAAGTGGTTTTGATGTATTTTCAATGACATAGCTATAAATTACTAATATATATGAAGGATAAACATATATGACTTGAAAATGATGATGTGAGTATAAATTAGTAGTATTTATTACTTATATGTAATTGATCTTTAGTAATGTAGACATTTTACCATGATTTATTATGTGAATTAGGATTTTTCATAAGCTTGGTGATACCTCTAGCTTGATGATGCTTGATGTGGGACATATTAAGGGACTATGCTACATTAACGATTTACCCTAGTACCACCTTCGAATTCAAATAAATTACCAACGATCAAGAGGGAGATAGGTAAATCACCAAAAAGATGGTTTTCCTCGAGGCACACTCAATGTAGCCATTGACATTTTGTTGGGCTTTGGAGAATGGGTCCACCGAGAAAGTTCTTGAACAATATAAGTTTGTAAAGGAAATATTTTGTGATTTAATTATTGGATCCAAACATTGTTATGATATGTGCACAAGTACAAAATGGCTAATTGTGACTACATGACAAAAAAAGTTAGTCACAACATTTTTTTATAAGCTAATACTAACAACTTTAAGTGGTTTTGATGTATTTTCAATGAAATGGCTATAAATTACTAATATAGATAAAGGATAAACATATATGACTTGACAATGATTATGTGAGTATAAATTAGTAGTATTTATTACTTATTTATAATTGATTTTTAGTAATGTAGACATTTTACCATGATTTATCATGTTAATTAGGATTTTTCGTAAGCTTGACGATACCTCTAGCTTGATGATCCTTGACGCGGGACATGATTAAGGGACTATGTTGCATTAACGATTTACCCTAGTACCACCTTCAAATTCAAATAAATTACCAACGATCGAGAGGGAGATGGGTAAATCACCAGAAATATAGTCTTCCTCAAGGCACACTCACCGTAGGCTTTGACAATTTGCCAGGCTTTGGAGAATGGGTCCACTAAGAAAGTTCTTAAACAATATAAGCTTGTAAAGGCATTATTTTGTGATTTAATTATTGGATTCAAACATTGTTGTGATATGTGCACTAGTACAAAGTGGCTAATTTGTGACTACATGACAAAACAAGTTAGTCACAACATTTTTTATAAGCTAAATACTAGCAACTTCAAGTGGTTTTGATGTATTTTCAATGACATAGCTATAAATTACTAATATAGATAAAGGATAAACATTTATGACTTGACATTGATGACGTGATTATAAATTAGTAGTATTTATTACTTATATGAAATTGATTTTTAATAAGGTAGACATTCTACCATGATTTATCATGTTAATTAGGATTTAGAAAGTTCTTGAACAATATAATCTTGTAAAGATGTTTCGAGTTATTTAGTATTATTTTGTGATTTAATTATTGGATCCAAACATTGTTATGATATGTGTACTACTACAAAATTAGGATTTATCATATCAAATTAGGATGTTTCTCAAATATTAATTATATTTGATCCAAATTCAATTAGCATCACTTAATATTGGATCAGGTGGTTGAGCGTTGTATATTAATTCATCTTCAATCAATGTTGTCCATACATCTAATTATAATTCAACATCACCAAATTGATGTTTTTTTGTCGATACCTCTAGCTTGACATTGCTTTACGTTGCTTGACGTGGGACATGATTAAGGGAATATGTTGCATTAACAATTTACCTTAGTACCACCTTCGAATTCAATTAAATTACCAATGATCAAGACGGATATGGGTAAATCACCAGAAATATAGTTTTCCTCAAGGCACACTCACTGTAGGCTTTGAGAGTTTGCTAGGCTTTGGAGAATGGGTTTACTGAGAAAGTTCTTAAAACAATATAAGCTTCTAAAGACATTATGTTGTGATTTAATTATTGGATCCAAACATTGTTAAACATTGTTATGATATGTGCACTAGTACAAAATGGCTAATTTGTGACTACATGGCTTGAAAAAAAAAAAAAAAGACATTCACAACATTTTTATAAGTTAAATACTGGCAACTTAAAGTGGTTTTGATGTATTTTCAGTGGCATAGCTATAAATTACTAATATAGATAAAGGATAAACACACATGACTTGACAATGATGATGTGAGTGCAAATTAGTAGTATTTATTTCTAATATGTAATTGATTTTTAGTAATGTAGACATTTTACCATAATTTATCATGTTAATTAGGATTTTTCATATTGAATTAAGATGTTTCTCAAATATTAATTATATTTTATCCAAATTCAATTAGCATCGCTTAATATTGGATTAAGTGGTTGAGTGTTGTATATTAATTCATATTCAATCAATGGTGTACATACATCTAATTATAATTGAACATCACCAAATTGATGTTATATGTCGATACCTCTAGTTTGACAATGCTTGACGCGGGACATGATTAAGGGACTATGCTGCATTAATGATTTACCCTAGTACCACCTTCAAATTCAAATAAATTACCAATGATCAAGAGGGAGATAGGTAAACCACCAGAAATATAGTTTTCCTCGAGGCACACTCATCGCAGGCTTTGACAATTCGCCAAACTTTGGAGAATGGATCCACTAAGAAAGTTCTTGAACAATATAAGCTTTTAAAGATGTTTCAAATTATTTAGCATTAGTTTGTAATATAATTATTGGATCACAGGGTCTTTGATGCAAACCTCAATGGATGATTCCATGCTCCATTTTTTTTCACTCTTCCTTGCATCCATTCTCTGCTTTACAAGCTTGAAAACATCGTCGCGTCCTTACCACTATTTTGAATCTCATCTCCATCACTGATTTGTTGAAGGTTGTTGTATGGTACCCTCTAAGAGAGGGGCAACAGGCCCCTCCGAGGCATCCAAAGATCCTCTGAAATCAAAGACCGATAACAATAAAGCTGCCTCGCAAGAGATGAACACATAAAATCCTAAGAAAAAAGAGTCTAAAGAGAAAGTGATTCCTCATCCCCCTCGGGGAGAGGCAAACATTGATAAAACTAAAAGAACCGATACATGCATCGTCAGATCATAATATCACCCATGAGTCGAACTACCCTCAGAGAGGATTAATGCCAGGATTTAATTTATGAAGGAATATTCCCTCGTTGGAAAATTAATAGGAATCTAGTCAACGGAAAAATCCCTCTCGAGCTTGATCGTTTCCAAACGGAAGTCGAGATCCCACTTCGATCTCCAACTTGGTTCCAAGGGGTTCTTCACTATCATCTTCTCCTTGTTGGAAGACAGAGATAGAATCCTGGAAGGCAACCCCTACTTCTTTAACTCAACGAGATTGTATCTCAGGAGTTGGATCGAGATATTCAACCCTGATAAGGAGGACTTCACTTGGGCTCCTATATGGATCTGCTTATATCCCCCCCCTCAAGATTACTAGGATGAAGAAACCCTCATGGATATCATTAATTCTCTGGGAAATTTTGTTAAGATAGCAGAGAAAACGAAATCCAAGAGATACACATCCGATGCTAGGATCTATGTATACATGCACATAGCATGGGCTCTCCCAAAATCAATTTGATTTGTGAATGAAGATTAGGAATGGATCCAATCGGTGGATTATGAGCACATGCCTTTTCGCTACACTAAATGTCATGAGCATAGAAACCTCTTCAAATATTTTCCAAAAAACAAGTTAGACACAGACCACAAGCAGGCGGAAGATGAAGATGAAGACAACTTCAGAAAGGTCACTAATCGACGTCGCCATAATCACAGGTCTCATTTCGTAGGAAAATATTTTATTCCACCAATGAACAATAGCTTTGAAGTATTAGCCACCCATTCAGAAGAAGTGGAAGCAACACCTGTAGAAGACCAACCAACTCCAAAAAGACAACATCAAGAGTCAAAACAGGATCAAGGAGGAGGATCAACTCAAGATCCAAGTATTAATGGCTCCAAATATCACTCTACCCTAGGAGCCTCAAATGCTCAAGATCTCACACTAGGTTCATCAAATCAATATCTAGATGTGCTCATGGATGAGGATATGAGAGATCTGGATTTGTTGGGTCTCAAGGATGCATGTCGACATAATGCTTTCCATGCTATCTCCCCGAAGCATATCCAACTTCTCAAAAATGATTTAATCAAGGCCAAAGAGCGATCAAGGTTGGACATTCATCACACTCCTTAAAGAGATACTAAAAAATCTCCAAAAGACACAAAAGAGAGAGGACGCAAGACAAATCTGCAACGCATCACAACTCCGGGAACAAGGTTAGTGGAATCAGGGTAGTATGCACAACTTACATAGTTCTTTCCTTCCAATCCCCCTAGTTCTCAATGAAAGTGATCTATTGGAATATAAGGGGCATCAATGGCCCCACCAAGCATACATTGATTCGTAGGAATCTTCTTCAATAAAAACACTCAGTTACCATGATCCAAGAAACAAAATGTAGCACTTGTAATGTAGAAACTTTGATGCCTCGCTTATGGAGAGGCAGTAAAACAATCTCGGTAGATCTAGCAGGAGCATCATGAGGTCTAGCCATTACTTGGAACTCGAATGAGATAAATCTTCAAGATTTTTGGGCCACCGGGAACTCCATCTCATCAGAACAAGCATTCGTGGCTCCCTTACTAATGTCTATGGCCCTCAAATTCCAGGCCAAAAAATCAAACTACTGGAGTTTCTGGAGAGTTATAAGCAAGATCTACCTCGATAAATGTGGATCTTAGGAGAGGACTTCAACCTTATTACCTCTCTCCATGAAAATAATGGTGGCTATCGTACTTTGACTCAGGAAGACAACCGCTTTAAGGACTTCATCGATAGTTTTGAGATGGTGGATATGGAAACTTCGAATGGTCCACACTTAGAATAATAGACGAGGAGGACTATCTCAAATCTCATCTTGCCTAGACAGATTCTTAGTCTCAGAAGATATCTCCACCTCTCAAGGTGACTTGTCAACCACTATCCTTCCAGTTGTTGGTTCTGATCACTGAAATATTTGCATGTTATGGAATCAAGAGGGTAACTCCCATCCTAGATCCTTCTGCTTCAAAAAATTATGGATTACCCATCCTGATTTCATGGAAATGGTTAGGAACTGGTGGGATTCCAATTAGATCAAGGGATCATCTAAGATGTATGAGATCCAACAAAAACTTAAGTTGCTGAAACAATATCTGAAAAGGTGGAACAAACTCACCTTCGACAACATATTCATAGACAAAAATAATTTGGACCGAAAATGGAGTTGCTACAACAACAAATGATTAGTGAAGGTCATACGAAGGAAAGAATAAAAAAAGAGGGAGAGATCTAGGCTAGTATTGAGGACAGATGCAGGGAAGAGGATATACTCTGGAAAAAAAATCTAGGATTAATTGGCTAAAAGAAGGGGAACAAAATACAACCTTCTTCCACTGCTCTACCATTCATCATAAAATGCACAATAAAATAACCTCTCTCAAAAAGGTGGATGGCACCATAATAGAAGCACATAAGGACATTGAGCGAGAAATTGTATCCTTTTCTGAAGATCTTATAGAAGAGGGTGACCATTCTAGAGTAGAAGCTATCTATCATGTGACAAGTCACATCCCCCATCCTGTCACAAAATATCACAACAAAACTCTGATGCACCCCATCTGCATGCAGGAAGTAGAAGTCGTTGTCAACCAGATGAAGGAAGGAAAATCCCCTGGGTCAGATGGATTTACTATAATGTTTTTTCACTATTGTTGGGATCTCTTGAAGGAGGACATCAAGGAGCTTGTGGATGAATCACACAAGAAGCAATGGGTGTTAGAAGCCTTTAATGCTACCTTCCTTACTCTCATTTAGAAGGAAGACAATGCAGCTTCGCCAAGTAAGTATCGGCCCATATCTCTTTGTAATGTGGCTTATAAAATCATCACTAAAGTCATATCTAATCGCCTCAAGCCCCTTCTTACCATCCTCATTTCCCAAAAGCAAATGGGATATGTAGAAGGAAGAAAAATATTAGATGGCATCATTATAGCTCATGAGGTTATACACTCTTTGAAAACTACAAAAAAATTGGGTATGTTGCTTAAGTTGGATCTTTCGAATGCTTTTAACCGCTTAAGCTCACGATACATTGAAAAAAACCTATTGGCCTTCGACTTCACCCACTCATGGACTTGTTGGATTTTATCCCTTCTGCCATCGGCCTTGTTTTATATCTTGGTTAATGGGTCGCCTTCCCGTACCTTCTCTCCCTCAAGAGGAATCAAACAGGGGGATCCTCTTTCCCCTTTCCTATTTATTCTAATGGTAGAAGGTCTAGGATGCACAATAAAAAATGCTTGCCATTCTAGTTCCTTAAAAGGAGTAGCTCTCTAATACAAACCTCCCCCATCCCGCCAATAGTTCGTGGATGACAACTTGCTTATGGGCCACCCCTTAGTTAAATAAACACGTGCTATCCACCGTATTCTTAATATCTTCTCAAAAGCTTATGGAGCATCTATTAATTTGGAAAAATCACACATTTGTTTCTTCAACACCCTCTCAATCACTCAAAGGAATATTGCTAGAATCTTGGGGTTTGACATTTCCTCCCTTCCCTCAAAATATCTAGGCACTCCTTTAATTGACTTTGCCCTAAAGCACTATGACTAGAGAGAGATTATTGACAAACTTGAACATAAACTAGCCTCTTGGACTTTCCGCTCCCTTAACATAATAGAGCTGCCCATTCTCATCAAAGTGGTCTTACAAGCTATGCCTCTATATCTCTTTTCTTCCTTAGCTACCCCTAAATGGGTTCTTAAATAAATAAGAGTGACTCAACGCACTTTTCTCTGGGGAGGAGACCGAAACACCTTCAAATGGGCTCTAGTGAAATGGGATAAGGTTTTCCTGCCCAAATTGATGGGTGGTCTGGGGCTCCAGGACCCAACAAAAAGTAATGAAGTCCTCAGTGCAAAGATATGGTGGAATTGTTTAGTCAAAAACTTGAATCCCTGGGCTCAATTATGGAACACAAAATATGCATCAAAATGGAATCCACAACATTTTATTTGCTACAATCAGAATATCCAAGGCTCCCTTATTTGGAATGCAACAAATCTTCAAAGGGATCTCATTCAACAACATAGCTTCTGGGAAATTTGTGACGAAACCTCTATAAAATTTTGGGTGGACTCATGGCAACAAATTCCAAGTCTGGACAGCTTGCACCCCCTCCCTAATCCGCAAGATTCAATTCAAAGTTCAAGTCAGTCAAAAGTCAGTGATTTTTGGGAACCAGGAAACCAACAAGATTTCAAAATATGGAAATCTCTTCATGAATGGCCAATTGATCCACAGGTTGGGCCCGTAGATCGTATATGGACAAATATTCAAAAGCATAAGATCTGTGCACTTCAGGAGCTAGATATACTTATATGGGGATATCACCCAAAGGGTTCCTTCACTATTAAATAAGCTTATCATCTCTCAATCTAATCTCAGATTGAGCAATTAGATCCTATTTGGAACAAGATTTGGAATATGAAAACTTGGCCCAAGGTCACCACCTTCCTTTGGCTTGTGATAACAAGTGGCTCCTAACCTAGGATAATATCATCAAAAGAGGTTTCTATGTCCCCCCTTGTTGTGTCTTATGTTTATGCAATGATGAAACTATAGATCATCTTCTGGACAATTTCCCTCTCTCCAGTAGGCTCTAGGAAAAAATAACAATTCTCTACAGAAAATAAGATCGTATGCCTGGGGATGCAGTACAGACTCTCAAGAATTGGAAATACAACCCTTTTCTTAATATTATTCTCAATTGGTTGTGGTATCCGATCTCAGGATTTATAGTTTGGGAAATAGGGAAGGAATGAAATCAAAGGATATTTGAAAATAAGTACTCCTCGAAGGACCTCCTTTGGCCTACTTGTAGAAAACACATTTTAGAAACTCTCCTTCTCCAACCCTAGACAGAGAAAGACTTCAAGGCTCAACAACATGAGGCTATCATTCTTCAGAGTTGGAATATTACTTCTCCTACCCAACCGGCTAGTTTAATTGGGCCTCAAAAAACTCCTTCCAGGTCGGAAAAATGGAGCTTCCCTCCAAGAGGATTCTTCAAACTCAACATCGACGGTGCTTCTAACGGTAACCCTGGATTGGCGGGATTTGGTGGTATTTTCATAAATAACTTGAGCATCATTCTACAAATATTTTATGGAGCTCTGGGCCTTGAAAGAAATAATGCAACTGAAAATTTAGGGCTCCTCCATGGTCTTCAGATAATGATCAAATGAACCATCTTTCCCCTCAGTGTTGAAGGGGATTCCCATCTCATCATCTCCCTGGAAACCCACACTCAAAGTGGCTCCCAAGTAGCCAAGTTATCACCTAGTTGGAGACCTGAATATGGATTGCATCAGCTGGAAAACTCAATGGCCCTCATTGAAGCCATCATTTTTCAACATATTAAGCAAAATGCTAATGCTATAGTTGATATGCTGGCTAATAAAGGTGCTTCAGATAGCTCTACTCTCAATGATTTGTAATTTACCACTCTCCCTAACATCACTCTAAAGCAGGATTGTATATGTCTTGCTTTGAAATACTGTGATTTCTTGGATGTGGGTGGATTTAATGGTGACATGACAAAAGTCTCATACATGATCCATTTGAGTGCCTCCTCATCTGACTCTCATACGAATTAATTTTGATCTTTTTTTGAGGCCTGATTCATTCAATGCTCTAGCTCTTTATTTATGGAAACAAACCAATCTAGGTATGATGGTAACCTGGCGATTAAACAACATGAATTCGGAAATTTTGGTTCAAAGCAACCCACCTTTATGTCTTTGCATTCTCCAAGCTCAAGATGGAATTTGCAAGCAGCCTCAAAGCCATAATCTTTTCTGTCTAAACTCCATGGATTCGATCTCCCCAAGCGAGTATTTGGTGTGTTGGGTTTGCAACATCGATAACTCTCTAGTCGTGTGAGTTCTCTTGGCTCTTTTCTACTGGTTCACCCTCACTACTTGTAGATTCAGTCTTCTAGTGAAACACAAAGTTCTTTTCCATTTCCTACTCATATGGGGCTTGAGTTTCATCATTCCCAGAAGGATCAGGGCGACGCCTCGATGAGGAAAAGGTGGCAGAGCTCCCCCCATCATTTCCAATTTTCAACCTTTATCCTAGAAGGATATGCCAATTCAGTCCCTGATAAATTATGACAGATGCTAGACGCTTGGGAAGAGGAAATGGTGGGGACCCATCCAACAACCCAATGAACTTGGGAGTGTTGACGAAGCTATTAGGTTATAAAACATTTTCTTGCTCAGATGATAATATGGCTTCGTGGAGTTATGGGGCATGCAGGCTCTTCCCCCATGCACTCTTCTTTCTCCCATGCACTCTTCTTTTTCCCATTCCTCCTCCTTTATCAATTCTCTGCATGGTTCTCAGCATGGATTTGAGCCTTCCAATCAATCTTGCCACCAACGTACCGATGAGCATCAACATAATCAAGAAGAGGAACATGTGACCGTCCCTCCTAGGAAGCAGGTGGCAAGAAAAGACCGATCCTCCACTTCCTCTTTCATCGAGCACTCGGGGCTTCCAATAAAGACAACACCCTGTATATGTTTCAGTGTTAAACTTGACAATCTATATGTTCTCCTTGAGATACTGTAGACCTGGTTTCCCCACAGAGGGCAGGTTAGTAAATCTGAACTTTTCATATTGGTTTCCCATCATAGGTAGGCTCTTGTTTTTTTATAGTACCTATTGCCAAGCTCAAAGAGAGGCTTCCTCGGACCTCTCTGGGTTGGCAAGTCTTCTTGCATGTACTTTTTTGTATATATTAATAGAATAGTTTGTCGGAATTTACAAAAAAAAAAAATTATTGGCTCAAAACATTGTTATCATACGTGCACTAGTACAAAATGGTTAATATGTGACTACACAACAAAAAAAGGTTAGTCAGAACATTTTTTATAAGCTAAATACTAACAACTTTAAGCAGTTTTGGTGTATTTTCAATGACATAGCTATAAATTACTAATATAGATAAAGGATAAACATATATGACTTGACAATGAT
>CBVK0100043951.1:0-29557 GCA_900067695.1 Picea abies
ATGTCTCTCTTGTATTGTGTATCTTCTGTGTTTTGTTTCCACATTTGTTTTATTTTATTTCTCCGCGGTCCTGTTTTTCTAACACGTGGCACAAGATCCAAGAGTCTGAAGACTTAGCTCTTTGGGGGATTTGCGTCATGAGGATTCAATAAGTGCCGAAGATGTGAAGTAATGATAAATGTAGATCTATGGATCTATGTGGGATCTTGCAGACCATTAGATTGAAAGGATGAGTTGATATCAGTCTATGATGACATGGCTTGCTAACGTCATCGTAGGTGACGTGGACTCGCTTTTTGTGTGCCACGTGTCATCTTGTTTTGGACAATTCACGTACCCACTGTTCCTATTAGAGCATGACACACATGTCACCCCCTATCTATGACATGTGTCACCCCCTATCGAGGAAACGTTTCACCCCTTTCCCCTCGCCACATGTCAATTTATGGTTCGTGGCCTCCTAGCCTACATGGCTTGTGATGTGACCGAGACTCTGGGAGATTGGATAGCTTCGAGAGTTCGGAAGATGAGGGGCATGGTACAATTTAGGAAAGTCCAATGCAAATCGTTAAACGTCGATCACCGATGGGCCAAGGTGACATGACAAGATATCGAGAGTTCAGGAGTTTGCTATAGTGGGGTAAAAAGGAATGCCTGACCAGAATCATCGATCGTCGAAGGGCTAGGGGCACGTGGAAATATTTCGACACTTCAGGGATTCAAAAAAAGATGGGTTATGCATAGATGACCAAATCCCCTTCCTTACCATAGGATATCAGTGAAGGATGTGGATCGTGCATATCCTTCACATTTTGGCGATCTAAGATCTTGACAACAGTTTTGGGAACTCCTGAAGTACGAGAACATCCAAAATGATGAAACATTTGCCAACACAGGTTATGAGCCCTCGGTTTTCAGCCCGAGGTCACGAGAAAGACCCCACTAGCTGGTCCAAGCACCCAGTGAGAGATGTAAATTTTGAAGAAGCTGATTAAGAAGGTTTTACTTAAGTAAGGGACCAAAACTGAGCCAGGGAAAGCAAAAATTCGATGCCCCATCCCTAGAAAGGCTATTTAGGGGTTGGGTGTGTTACAAGTTTTGAGCAAGTTTTAGTGGTTAAATACCTTGCTGTAATAACAAGTTTTTTACTTCTATAAGGCTCATAAATATCATTGTAGTTAGCTTTTTATGACAACCTTGTTTTTTTTGCTAAAGTCTTGTTCTATCATTTTTGAGCTAAACTAGTTTTTGTGCTAAAGTCTTTTTCTATCATTCCTGAGCTAGTGCCCATGCCCTTAACCTATTTACTACATAGAGGATATTGGGTTTATCCCTTAAAATTTTCCAATAGACCCATGTGACCAAGGTCTGTGGACCCTGCGCTAGTCCAAAAGGAACTATCCATTCGAGACTTTGGGACTTACGTCCCAACAATCCTCCGAAATAGCCGAAGGCCAGAGTCGTAAATCGACGAGGGCCATCAATATGGAGACCATGTGTATGCCTCTACCAGTCATTATATTGGACATAGGAGGGGAAGCATTAAGCACTTCGACGATGTCTTACTTTGGGAGAATAGGAGCGGTCTAACGACAAAACTCCTGAACGTTGGAGTCTTGGAGTTAATCTAAACTATTGAAATTGGTGGGACACATGTCCACAGATCTACAGTTCTTCGGGAGTCCAGGTATTCAACTAATTAAGAGATGTGCAAGATTCCCCTAAATCTCTATGATCCAGAGTAAACCCTGGCTGTAAATGCTATGTACACATGGAAACAAATCTGGTGTGTTCTGGAGGGAAATCCAAGAGACACACACATCGAACTCCTGAAATGCCGAACTCTCGAAGTAATGTGGATCATCTATCCTTGAATCCTTTGGGATCCTTCCAAGCCTTTTATCTAGAGAAACCACCCTTGACTACCCGACTAACTGGGAACACGTCGTGGAGTGACACATGGCCCCTCCTCATTCCCCATCAAGTGTTGATTGTTGAACTAGGATCATTGGATGAGGGCGTACATGGAAAGTGATCCCATAGTCCAGAGATTCCATACTCTAGAGGAAATTGGACAAGAGTTTATGAAGTATGAACTCACCGAAGTCACGAGTGTCGAAGTGAATCTTGACCATTGGTCGAAGAGGAGATGTGGCGCAAGATCCAAGAGTTTGGAGACTTATCTCTTTAGGGGATTTGCATCATGAGGATTCAGTAAGCGATGAAGCTCGAAGTCATGAAGTAATGATAACCATAGATCTATGGATCTACATGGGATCTTGCGGACTGTTAGATTGAAAGGCTGAGCTGATATCAGTCTATGATGACGTGGCTTGCTGAAGTCATCCCAAGTGATGTGGAACCGCTTTACGTGTGACATGTGTCATCCAATTTTGTACGATTCACATACCCACTATGATTGTTAGAGCATGACACGTGTCACCCCCTATCGAGGACATGCGTCACCCCTTGACCCTCGCCACATGTCAATTTCTGGTTCGTGGTCGCCTAGCCTACATGGCTGGTGACATGACCAAGAGTTTGGATAGCTTCGGGAGTTCAAAATATGAGGGGCGTGATATAATTTAGGAATGTCCAATGCAAATTGATGAGTCAATCACTGATGGGCCAAGGCCACATGGCGAGATATCAGGAGTTCATGAGTTTGGCATAGTGGGGTAAAAAGGAATGCTCGACAAGAATCGCCGATCGTCGAAGGGATAGGGCCATGTGGTGATATTTTGAAGCTTTGGGGATTTGGAAAAAGATGTATTATGCGTAGATTGATGAAGACCCCTCCTTACCATAAGATCTCGGTGGAGGATGTAAACTTTGGATCTCCTTCGCGGTTCGGTGATCTGATATTTTGACAACAATTTTGGGAACTCCCGAAGTCCAGGAACTTCCGAAGTGATGAAAACTTTGCTAATGTAGGTTATGAGCTCCTAGTTTTCAGCCCGAGGTCATAAGGAAGACACTGCTAGTTGGTCCAAGCACCCAGTGAGAGATGTAAGTTTTAGGGAAGATGTTTGAGAAGGTTTTACTTAAGTAAGGGACCAAAATTGAACCAGGGAAAGAGAAAATTTGATGCCCCATCCCTAAAAAGGATATTTAGGGGTTGGGTGTGTTACAAATTGGTATGAGAGCATTGAAACAACACTTGGCCTGCTTGGGATCATGCACGAGTCACATACAAAATTTATTAGAAAACTTATGGGGTAACTCCCTACCTTACCCCTTCTACCATGGATAGATGTTTTGGAAGTTTGCACTATAGGTGACTAATGTTTCCAAATAAAGAACTAATTTCACTTGAAATGATATGTGTTCATGAACTGGTAGATTAGTAACTAACATAAAATGTTTTATATACACTCAAGAAGTCAGTGAACAACAAGAGAAATACAATGTAAAGGATGGTGAAACATCAAGAGTTGGGGGAGATCTCACACAATAGAGAGGAAGAATCTGATGAAAGGAGGGTGGTGGAAACCCCTCCAAATTTGGCCAAAACTGTAAGAAGCCTCATGGAAGAATTATTGAGTTATAAGTCTGACAATGAAAGGATGATCAAGGAGCAGGAAAAGTAGACAAAAATTAATGCAGTCCTACTGGAAAGTCTATCAGATATATAAAGGCGACTACAACATGGTCCAATTGCCAGTCACATGGACATGCATCATACTAAGAAAACTACAAGTCCACCTGAGATATAGAAGCATGGTCCTGAAAGTGGCCACACCAGGAGGAGAAATTCAAAGAAGGCCCAACATGGATCCAAGAGACATTCAATGGAAGATTCCTTTGGCGAGGACATTGAGAACTCCAAGGAATATTCTAGGGGTAAAACTAGTTCCCATTCTCAGACAAGAGTAAATAAGAGGAAACATTCCAAGTGTCATGACCTTGAATAATTAAAGAAAGCCAAACCACCCACCTTTGATGGAGATATTAATAAGGGGGAAGAAGCATAAGTTTGGCTACTTTTCTTGAAGAAGTACTTTAGAGTCCATGATTACTCTGAAAACTTAAAGGATCGGATAGCCATTTTCAACTTGAATGGGAAAGATTCCATTTGGTGGGAAGACCTTAGGAATGTGAAAGGATTCCATGATAAGGACTTGTCATGGAAACAATTTGAGAAATACTTCAAGAAGAAGTACATGTCCAAAAAGTACTTTGATGGGAAGATCAAGGAGTTCTATGAACTCAAGCTGGGACAACTCACCATAGATGAGTATATAAACAAATTTCTCGAGCTGATGAGGTATATTCCCTACATAAAAGATGAAAATGTAAAGATTTAACAAATTAAAAGTGTCTTACCTCAGTCCTACCAGGACAAAATCAAGTTTGATGAACCAAAGACCTTAGAAGATACTATTTGAAAAGCAAGGTATTTCTATGAGAAATTCAAGAGTAAGACAAAACCCTTTGATGACTTTAAGAAGAAAAACAATTCATAATTCAAGAATAAGAGGTTTCAACCCTCGAAATTCAAGAACCCTAGTAAGAGATCTAGGATGAGCCTTCCTGCTAGAAGTGTGTATCAATGAAAATTTCCATCCCATAGTGGAAATAAACCATTCTAATAGCTCCAAGTAAGACTGAAAATACGAAGAGAGAAACCTTGAAATGTTGGGGTTGTGGAGAGGAACATCTGCCGAGGGACTTCCTGCATAGGCAACATAACCTTGGGAGGGTATACAACATCCAAGAGGATACCACAGTCAATGATGTGTTTAGGAGCCTGCCACAAATTTATGCAGCCTTGGATAATATACAAGTTGACCACCAAGCTTCAGTGGTGGAGATGGAAGGTACGTTTTTTTTTTTTTTTTTTTACTGGCAGAATCGNNNNCTGGCAGAATCGGCAACTTGCGGTTCTCGTACTCACGTGACATGGGGTCGATACCCATCCACTACCACTATAACCTCCAGGTGTGTCCACACATCTCACAAGAATGGAGCATGAGTAAATCGGGGTGAGAATCGAACTTGATACCTCCTTTACATATTTCCTTCCATTTACACGACACTTGCCAATTGGTCTAGACCCCTGCGGGTGAGATGGAAGGTGCGATTTCCAACCATCCTGTTTCTATTTTAATTGACCCTGGTTCTAATTTGAGTTATGTTTCCCCTCAAACTGTTGAGAAATGTAAATTGAAACAATTTAAACATGTTAAATCATGGTTGGTGCAACTAGCCACTGGAACCAAAAGAAAAGTAACATAGGTCATACCAGCATGCCAATTGGTCATGAGTGGGTTGTTGAATAAGACAACTAAGAGGGGGGGTGAATCAATTGTTACTGTGCTTAAACAATTTTATGCTTGTTAAAACATTGTTACTCTCCTCCAAGTGATCATCAAGATTATACAATACATGAACAACAGAAATAATAAACATCAGTCACACATATAATATACATAGAGACAAATATTCATGAGGAAACCCATAAAGGGAGAAAACCTCTTCTTCTTAGAATTATAAGCAGTCTTTTAAGTTTTGTACATCATCTATCTTTGAGCACCCACTCAAAATGAGGATACAACCTCTTCTTTAACAAGCTGCAACTTGTAGAGAGCACCAACCCTCAAGTTTCTCTAGCACCCACTAGAAATAAGCATATTTTCTCCTTATGATTTCCAGCACCAACTAGATGGAAGCACCTACTTCCACTTATACAAGCACCAACTTGCACACATAAAACTCTTTGTTTTCCCTAGCACCACCTTGCCACCTTGGTTTCTATCCACAACTAGATGGAAGCTACAACTCCCATTATTCAAGCACCAACTGGAATAATAGAGGACCACAATCCTCCTTAGAACCACCCTACCACCTTGTTTTCTAAATATTTGCTTGTTTAATACCTTACGGAAATACAAATATTTCAACACTTACCACTTCTTCTTTGTTTTGCAATTCTGCTCTGGTTGTCTGTTCATACTTGGCTCCACTTACTCTCTCTTTCATCTGCTCTTTCTCTATTCTTCTCATGCTCTTAGATTCTTGTATATTCTGCTCTATCTAGCTTATGTTCTTCATCTTTGAATTTGTTCTCTCTCTGTTCATACTGTAATTTTCATTACATATGGTTCAATTCATTTTGCAGAGAAAAGACAACTTCACTCTATCACAACATTATATTTTTATGTATTTACTCATGATCCGTTACACTCCGAATCTCAAACGCCCAAGAACAGAATCTCCAAAGCCCAAGAAAAGAATCTCCAACACCCAAGAACAATGATTCAGTTAGTATAACTGAATCATAACTGATCAAGAAATCATGAAGTGGAAAAGTAACCCTTCGATAAGATTGTCGATTTAATCACGACCGTTGGATTATATGCGCATAGGATTTTTAACCTTTTAATGTGTAAAATATAGCGTCCACAGATTTGAACGATTGAGATCGAACTCAAGGACGAAGCCAAAGATTAATGATTCAAATTACACTGGGTCCTCGAGAACTATACTTGCGTGAACTAGCACCGGGTGCAATATTCCTCTACATGTGACCACTGGCTGTGATCACTCGCCAACCAAGAAGGCACTTCGCGACGTCACACATCGAATATTCTGCTACGAGTCACCTCGATTATTCCAACTCCTGAAACTCCAAGGTAGATCCTAGAAACGCTAGCTCCTTCCCTTATTATCCACTAATGTGACCTTGGATGTGTCCATACGCCAATCAAAAAGGAGTTCACGACTTCGTGTTTCATATATTTTTCTGCAAGTCACCTCTATTCTCCCAACTCCCGAAACTCCAAGGTAGAGCCTAGAAACACTAGCTCCTTCCCCTATTCACCGCTGATGTGACCACTGGTTGTGACTTGGGGCCAAGCATTTCGGGAATTTGCGTTTTCCGAACTTGCAAGTTAGCTCTCCTCCTTTCTCTGATGTCCGAACTCCCGAACTCTGAAATTTGTCATGCTAGATCGAAGGTCCAAAATCCTCTGTGATCCAACGGCCCAGATATCCTCTTCTCACTTCAGGTATTCACGTTTCACGATGTCGAAAGTTAGTCAGATCAACAGTCCACGACCTTCTGTGATTTGACTGCCTGTTGAGCACTCAACACACCCTAAAAAGTCTATGTCCATTTCAACTTTTTGGGTACCACTTGATCCTTTGCACTGTCTATTTTCACTTCAGTATGAAACTAATCCCTGGGCTTGTATTTTATGTTTCATGTTTTGATTGTTTAAAGTCTGCTTGAAAATACAACAAATAATCATCCTAACTTTAAAAGGGACTTAACAACTTCATTAATTGACAATCTAAATATTTCCCCAACATGTTTAGGAAGTTCGACATCGGTAAAGGTTAAAGGTGACTAAAGTCGCTTGAGAATTTTAAAATAGCCGAGCATTGATATTCATCGGCGTCGGTGGATGAAAGTCTCTCTTTTATGTGAATGAGCTTTGGTAGGAATATTGTCGAAGACCGATCCGTTCAGCTTCGGCAGGAAAACAAAAAAGCATCGTGCAAGGAGAGGAGTAGTATCACCGACCATCGACACCCAAAACGTTTTCAGTGATGGAAGGTTATGAAGATGATAACCTGCCAAGAAGTTGTGCACTTAAACTTTCCCCGATCCCCGATCCTAGATATCATTGGCGTCGGAAGTTTTCATCAGGAGGATACCAATAGAAGTATGCACAAAGATAGTAGTTGATCCCCGATCTCTACGCCAGAGAGACACGATGTGATGAGACGTTTTAACCCTTAGATTTGTTAGGTAGGACACATTTAAAATGTTATTTAATTCATGGATCGCGCACTAGTTGCTAATACATGCGTGAATCAAAAGAGACCGTTTACGCCTACCGATACAATGCATATTCCTTCACGCCTCCATCGTCAACGAGTTAGAATTTATTTGCAGAGATCCAACGATAGTTTATTTTGAATTACATTCATTACTCGTATTAATTGATTGATACGATGGATAGAACCTCTCCAGTTATATTCTCTCGAGTCATTGTGTATGATCCTATTCTACGTGGCAAAGAATTCAGAACAAATAGAAGAACAAGGCTAACAATCTGGAGAAGATGTCCAAGGTTCAGTGAGTATTAAACAACTATCTTAGCAAGAATTACAGGTATGTATCCACTTGTGGTGTTTTACACTTATTTTATATGTTCACAACCCAACGCTGCTCTGTACACATGTTTAAAGGGCCGTTTTAATTGCAGAAACAATGCCTCTGAAGAATCCCTCCATTGGAAAATCTCCAAGAACACCAAATCTGCAAGAACCAGAAGCAGGAGAGGGCTCCTCCCCAATAGTTGCAAGAAAATTAGAATTCACCCCCAAACTAGTTCCCATCATTAATACAGCTACCAAGAAGGCCTTCATTTATCCCCTGACCTTCGGAGACACAGTGGCAATTGGAGCCAAAACAACATTTCCTCACTGGGAAGAATTGTTTAATAAAATCAAGAAGGAAGAACCCCTCGAGTATACCCTGCACAATGATCCTGATACAAGGAAGATCAATGATGATGTCCTCCCAAATATCCATAGGGATTATCTGCACATGGTGGCAAGTCGAACTCCGGTGTTTCCTTGCATTGAGCTCCTAAAGTGGCTCGTTGACCACACTGATGAAAAAAAATGTTTGATTAATGATCATAATAGTGGATGCATCGATGTTTTCTTGTCATCGGAGGTTCAGAGTTACTACAAGATCATGGAGTCAGAATAAAAGTTGAGCACTGATTTAGTTGTGAGTTTCTATGCAACACATGATACCAGAAAAATCATGGCATCATGGTGGAGGGAAGACAAAAAAATTATGAACCAAAACATCAGCTAGTATCCAACAACCAATCTAAGGGAACCATACATATATCTCACGGCTCTTCTCTGCAGGTTGCATGGGGAGAAAGATTGCTACCAGTTTTCAGAGGCTTGGATGCCTCTAGCTTTTATGGTGGCCATTTTAGGCATGGGCTTCAATTGGGGTGCCATCATCTCCAAACAACTAATCACCTGCATAAGACAAGCCTAGACGCTGAAAGAGAGAGAAACTCCCTCCTTCTACATGGCATCGTATCAGCTGGACATCATCTGTGCAAGGAACGTTTTCTCTGGAATGAACCTAAACTAGCACTTCTTGGAGCTCCTGGTCCATGTATACTTTATCATATTATGGGGAAAAAAGGTACAAAAAATCATATGCTCTTATCTGTGACCAGTGGCCCGATGGAGCCAAGTGGCCTTGATTACATAAATCCTGGTAACACCAACGGGTTAGGCAACCCTGAATCCACAACATCACCGGTGGGCAGGACAATTCAACCAAAGACAGGCAAGGTGTCGATAGAAACACAAGTGCTTAATCCCCTGAGAAAAATTATACATATATATAGTGACGACGAGAGCCCAAAGCCATTTCATGACACCCTTGTGCATGTTGAAGAGGAAGAAGGTCTTGAGAAAAATTCTTCCCCTAAGCTTGAAGTTCAAGACAAAGAAGTCTCACAAAAGGAAACATAAGATGAAAGTGGCCTCGACACAAAGGAACCCAATGAATCGGAAACCAAAGTGGATTCGAATGACGAGCCTGAATCAGAGGAGACAAAGATAGAATCCACGCAAAAGGAAATCAATGGTTCTATAGCTGATGAGTAAGTAAGTAATGAGTTTGTACCCAACACCTCTATTCTGCCCAATAATCAAATCCACGACGAGTGACAAGTAGAGGTCGGACCCATGAGGTACAATGAGGAAGTTCAAGAGCCCAATATTGAACAAATATACACCACCAGTAGCCTGGGGAACAAGCTCACATGGGGTGATCAACAAATACCAGAGCTAGTAGAAGAGGTAGAAGATATCTATGCGATCTCCTACGATCAAAAGAGAAAGGCCATTGTTCAAAGGACTGCAAAGAAAATAAGGATCATGTTGGATCAGTCCATCTTGGTCACTATAGAGGAAAACTTGATCAACACAGTAGATGCTCGAATGTCTGAACTGATCAGCGTGGGAAAGGCCCTCTCGGATGCCACCTTGGATAGAGCTAGGAGAGACAAAAAGGAACTAGCCGCTGCCCTAAAGGAGATCGAACACTTGCGCCATCTGGATGAATACTAGAAAGGTGCCACATAGACTGTTGTGTATCTGAAAGGTGAGTTCATAAGAGTTTACAATGATTTCAAGAAGGAAAGACACCTTTTAACCACGAAAATAGCCGAGTTCTAGGAGGACACTCTCATGGCACTCGTGACATGCAAAGACATGGAGAGATGGTATGAAATGGCATAGCAAGTGGTAGAAAGAATCAAGTACATTGAGGCAGTCCAACAGGGTTGAGAGAAGGAAGAACATGGCATTTGGACGATGGGAAAAAGTAGTTTTAATCGAATGAAGCGATCAGCCAAGTACTAGGCTAAGACGTCTGGGGACCCATACCAAGAAATCCAAGAGAAATGGACCAGATGCAAGAAGCACTGGGATAAATTTAATGAAGTAATGAAGGATGTTAGGCTCCCCGAGTTCGTCATCCCCGATAAATTTACCGACTTGAGTGACATGGTCAAGTTGCATGTCAAACAAGACTCGCAATGGACTGAAGAGTTCGCAAATATAACCGATGCGAGGCTAGGGAAAGTGAAACAATTTGCAGAACATCCAATCATATCCCGAACCATGCTACAACAATTGAACTCCATTTTAGTAAAGTACCAGGTGCATGCAGTGGACATTAGGGGAATATATGCGGCTCCGATGGAACAACACAGATTTCCATGGGCCCAAACTTGTGAAGAACTGTTTACCAGCTGGTCTGAATACGAGAGAAGTCAACCTTTTCCAAGAAATATCTTGGGTTGACTGTTAAAGAAACTGTTAGAAGATAATGCCATGTGGCGATTTTTCTTTGTTTAAACTACACTTAGCTGTTAAATTTAGTTAAAATTTATATTATAAATAAAGACATCAACTAATGAGTTAAAGGTCGATGGTTGTTGTAATAACTCTTTCTTTTTGGTTGTTAAGAATTATTTTGAGACTGCTATGAATTGAGAAGTCCTTCTAGACCAAAGACAAACTATTTTCATTAAATTCATGTGATTGGACTTGGAGAAGAATTACTTCCTATTATGTTTCATGAATGATGCAGTAATGAGTAAGAGCAATTAATTATGTTGTCAAGTTATCTGGTGCAGTGTTTTGATTTTCTTTTCTTTAATGATGAAGATAAATCGTTGTGTTATTATGTGATGAATGGTTATGGTAGATGAATTATTTTTCTTTCCATTATCTTGTTACATATGTGATTTCTTTCGGATAATTAGTTTCTCATAAAATAATTGGATGCTCACATGGTTAATTTATTAGTACTAGTCCTGTGGTATAGAGTCATTGTCTGTATGTTGAGCAGCGGGTTATCCCAAGATCAACCTCCTCCCTAGTAGTTAAAACTTAATCTTGTTAGTTGTAAAGTTGGTTTATACTGGATTGCATCTCTCATACCAGCTCCACCCAAGAGAAAATACATAAGAGAACAATCCTAACTAAAGGAAGAGCCTTCACAAGAAAACACAAAGCCCATCGATAAATTGGCCCTATCGCAAGATCTGGAGAACCATTCCACCTTTAAATGTTGGAGAGTCTAATTGGGCCTCAGTGGCGGGTTTGGTTCCTACTTTTGAGTCAATGGATTTAAGACCCATCAACAGAACTAGCGCTAGAAGGAGGGCCTGAGAATGAATGGCTGAATATATACTTTATCTATCATTTCAAATAGCATACAGATTCGTAACAACCCACATGCATGGCTAGTCCTTCACAAGACAGACCAAACACACTGAGTATTCTTGAAATGGATAACTCACCCCAGCCTAAGGAAGAATAATTATTTCCTGAAATACCTTACACTCTTCCTCATGAGGAATTAAATCAATTTAGAAGAATTACAAGAGCCTACGCCCGACAGATTAGTGTGTTTCCCTTAGCCCCGATACTTCCTCGAAGAAAACAAATAAGCAAATCGGTAGTCAATACTCTTGATAAAGTTTTTGTACACACGGTAGAAGAATTGATAGACTTTGCGATCACCAAAATTGAACACCCTCTGAATCTTATCCCTGAAATGCTTGTCGGCGACGCCTCTGAGCCTGACGAATTTTTAGAAGAAGAGGAGTTCAAATTGGATTCCGAAGATATGGAAGGTAATAATGACAATTAGGAGGAGAGAGAAATCCCACTTCAAAACAACTAGCCTTGGTTGGCTGGAGACGCAGTGGTCGTCCCTGGATGAGCACATAATCTTCCCCAGCACCCAGAGAAGCTACTTCCCAGGTATGACCCCTAAACTTCAGGTTTACCCTAAGATCATATCAAGAAGTTCATACTCATGATCAGACTTATGAACGTTCAACATGAAGACATAGTCTTCATACTTTTCCCCTACACGTTTGAAAATTTAGCTTACATGTGGTATTTTAATTTGCCAGTAGGATCTATAACTAGCTGGACCAAGTTCCAGAAAGATTTTCTAGATAAATTTGCAGAAGAAAATACTACAGGAGCTCCGATGGCTGAGTTATTCACAGTCAACATGAGTCCAAAAGAGAGGGTCAAATATTTCAATCAAATATTCACGGCCATCTTGAACAAATTCTAGCCCGCGGCAAAACCAACTCAAGAGTTACAAATCAGCGTTTATGCCAATGCACTCCCAGCTTCTATTTCTATGAAAAGAGCCGCTAAGAAAACCCTGGCAGGAAATTTTGAAGAGGCCAAGACAATAGAATTCTAGATGAAAGGATGTAAAGAGGGACATGCCTCTCTAGTGAAAAAAGAAACACAACCCCATCCTAGGAGAGGGCTCCTTTTGACTAGACCGCTGGAGAAACCAGTTGAACAAACTCCTGAAAAGGGTAATGGAGATATAGAAGATATACAACACATGGTTAAGAAATTATCAAATGAGATCATAGACATGAAGAGAAGCACATGAGAGGGAAACCAAGGTCAAAGGCCCTATAATCCTTTATTTAAAAGAAACCTACCTTTCAAAGTAATTGAACCTCCCCCAACCAACTTAAATACTGACCTAAGGAATGTTGTGTCTGATTCTTTCTGCACTTATCATCAGAAAAACCACTCTGAAAGAGACTTCCCTCAATGGGTACATGCCATGAATTTGATGGCCAACCGGTCTCTAGACGAAGTCTCCCTAACCAAACAACCGACCAGTTCGGTTATGAATATCGCTGACCAGGAAGAGATTGATCCACCGCGAGATACAACCATGCTGATATTGGATCTTGATCTGATCGTGCCTTCCAACGACCTGTTTAAGCCTCAATAACAACCGACAGAAGTTTTAGTGATACAAACACGCAGTAAGGGTCCGCCTCGGTCGAAAGATACTGACGCCACCTAGACCTCTAAAAATAAGTTAGCCCTTGATTTCCCAAAAACACCTTTCACTCTCGGTAAGAAACCCATAATCATCCATACCCAGGAATCACCCAAACTAGATTACAACATAGTCAAAGATTTGAAGAAGCTAAAAGCTAATATATCCGTTATGGACATATCCGGGATTCCTTAACAGAAGGACTTTCTGTTGCAAGCTTTGAGCTTAGTAGAAAAATCGATGACAGAAAATGGTCAAGAGATGAATCTATCCCCCACCGATCTGGGGAGCAAGCCAACTGTAAATACCTTCTCATAATATAGGAAGGAGAGACCTTTTGTCCCACCGTACCTCTTAACGTTTGAAGTCTTCAAAAAAAACCTTCACAATTGTTTGGTAGATTCTGGGGCATCTTCCAATGTGATGCCCTTGGCCATTTGTAATAAATTAGGTGTCGTCCCTCTCAAAAGTGATAAGCATGTCATACAACTAGACAAAACCCAAGTCAAGGTCATGGGAGAACTCAAAGATGTGATGATTAGGATAGTGACACATCCTAATTTCATGCAAGTGATTGACATCATTGTGGTAGATATCCCAGAGGCATATGGGCTATTACTGAGTCGAGATTGGTCTAAAAATATAAATGGGTACTTCAATACAGACTAGGTGCACCTTTGGATACCACTGAAGGGATAAAGGAACATGATCAGAATCGATAGGGAGAGATATTTGAAGCATACAGTCATTGATCTAGAAATCCCAAATGAACCCACATCTACAGATTTCCCCATATTAAGAAATTATTCCTGTGATTCCTACTTCAGAAACTTTTCTCCTACCTTGTCCGATGTTCCTCTTACCTAGAAATCTGAAATAGGTTTTCAAGAAAAATTGTCGATACAGACAGGAGATACCCTCTTTTGTCAAAACCCTGTGCTAGAGCTTGTGGAACAAAATATTGGAGAGCAAGAAATTAATAAGGAAAAAGAAAGGAGCGATTGTCATTCACAAATTTGGACCTTCTATTTTGATGGATCTAAATTGCAAGAAGGGCCAGGAGCAGGGTGCGTCCTCATCAATCATAAAGGTAAATGTCATTTCTTGTCCTGTAGACTAGAATTCAAATGTACCAACAACACTGCCAAGTATGAAGCTCTAGTACAAGGATTAAAGAAATCCATAGATTTGGATGTCAAAGGATTGAATTTTTTTGGAGACTTTGAAATTATTGTTAGACAAGTAAGAAATACCATACATTTCAATTCTCCTCACCTAAATAATTATCAACAGGAGGTGTATAGGTTAATCAAGCACTTTGAAGCCTTTAATATTACAATGATCCCTAGAGCCAAGAATATTCTAGTTGACTCTTTGGACACAATTGCTTCCAGGTTGTCACCTCTAGAAGATTATGAAGCCTCCCGATTCACTGTGGAGATACTTTACAAACCGCTAGTGCCTAATAACATTGCTGATTGGAAAGTCTTTGAAGGAGATGAACATATCGTAAAATTCTTGAATAACCAAGACAATTTCAAAGACTTAGATATTGACGATGAAGTATTCCAAGAAAAATCAATGGATACCAATCCTCGTGTAGGAAAACCTATGGATAAATCAAAGGCTCATACAATCCCAAAAGGGATAGCTAATCTAGAAAATCTGTTTGATCTGAAAGAGAAATTTAAGGGACCTAAAAACACAAAGACTGGTAGCTCTTGTCCCCTACATGAAACTATAAATCTTGGGACCCCAGAAAACCCAAAGAATGTGAATCTCGATAAGACTATATATAAGGAAGAGAAGAAATATTACCTCAAATTATTCTAACAATATCAGGATGTCTTTGCATGGTCTTGTAGGGATTTGAAAACATATGATACCCACATCATTCAACACACCATCCCGTTAAAATCTGAAGTGAAACCTTTCCAAAAAAAGATCTAAAAGTATCACCCATCCTTGGAACCTCTCATGTATCAGGAATTAAAGAATCTTTTAGATGCCAAGATCATTTTCCACATTAGGAATTCTGCCTGGGTAGCGAATCTTGTCCCGGTGAGGAAAAAGTTGGGAGAAATCTGCCTATGCATAGATTTTAGGAACCTCAATAGAGATTATGAAAAATAAAATTACCCAGTCCTTCCGATGGAGAAACTCTTGTAGAACTTTTCTGGCTCAGAGATCTTCTCTCTACTAGACGGTTTCTTAGGTTACAACCAAGTACTGGTTTCAGAGGAAGATCGTTTAAAAACCACCTTCTGAACGAAATGGGGAACCTTTTCTTATAAGCGCATGCCTTTCGGGTTAATTAATGTAGGAGATACTTTCCAAAGGTACATGGATGTAGATTTATGGGGACTAATCAATAAATGTGTGGTAGTGTATCTAGATGACATAACAATGTATTCGAAGAATAGAGAAGAGCACATCCAAAACTTAACTTAGATTTTCTAGAGGTGTAGGAAATACGGTATATCCTTGAACCCTAAGAAAACTATCTTCGGTGTCGAGGAAGGTAAGTTGTTAGGTCACATTATATCTCAAGCAGGGATTCACATAGACCCAGAAAGGATTAAGGCCATATCTCAACTTCCATTACCCTGTAACAAGAAAGCTATGTAGTCCTTTTTTTAGCAAATCAATTTTGTGAGAAAGTTTGCTCCCGACTTCGCAGAAATCATCAAAACCTTAGAAAATATGATTCACAAGGATGAAAAATTTAAGTGGGATGATGAGTGAAAAGACACCTTCAACAATATCAAAGCTTCCATATCCCGGGCCCTGGTGTTACGAAGTCCTGATTTCAATAGAGACTTTTCCCTTTATAATTTCGCCTCTGACCAATCGTTAGCTACAGTTTTGGCTCAGAAGGATGATGACAACAATGAGACCCTAGTTTCATTTATGAGTACTAATCTTCAAGGATATGAGCTCAATTATCCTGCTATAGACAAACATGCCTATGCGGTTTATAAGGCAATAAATCATTTAAGGTCTTACATCCTCAAGAATCACACTAAAGTAATTGTGTCGTAGCCTACAGTCTAATCCTTGTTTACCCAACAAGGAACGAGGGAAAGAAGAGGGAATTGGATGGTAGTAGTCTAGGAATTTGATCTAGATATAAAGCCTGCCAAACTAGTAAAAGGACAAGGGCTATGCAAGCTTGCAGCCAAAGCCCAGGATCAAGTAAATGAAGATTTTGTATTTAACTTACATCTCCCTAGGACAAGACTCCTGGTATAAGGATTTAACTTATCTTCTACATTACGGGACTTGTCCCAAAAACCTCAACCCTAGGGAAAGGAGAGCCATGAGATTAAAATCTTCACAATATCTCCATATAAATTCGGTGCTCTCCCATATCAATTATGATGGGGTGCTATTAAGATGTCTCAAATGTGAAGACATAGACAAAGTGCTGAAGGAACTCCATAATGGCCCTGCTAGGGGACATTTTGCAGGAAACATCACCACTCATAAGATTATGAGAGTTGGCTATTATTGCCCCACCTTGTTCAAAGATGCTCATATTTACGCTAGAAACTACAAGACTTGTCAAATAAGCATTGGAAAGGAGAAAAGAGAGGCAGTCCCACTCCAACTTGTGATTGTCTCTAGGCCTTTTGAGCAGTGGGGGTTGGATATCATAGGAGAAATCACACCTAGCTCTTCAAAACTGCACAAGTACATTCTTACTTCCACTGACTATTTCACAAAATGGGCAGAGGCCATTCATCTAACTCATGTAAACGAGAAAATAGTAATCCAATTCATAGAACAAAAAATGATCAAAAGGTTTGGTGTCCCTTCTGTTTTGGTCTTTGATAACGCAACTTACTTTTCTTCCACCCTATTGACAGAGTTTTCTCTAGACAAAGGAATCATAATCAAGTACTCTACAAATTATTATCCCCAAGGAAACGGTGTGGCAGAATCAACTAATAAAAACCTGGTAAGGATATTAAAGAATACAGTTACAAATAACCAAAGAAATTGGCATAATATACTCCATAATGCTCTATGGGCCGATAGGGTCACACCCAAAGAAGCTATAGGAAATTCCCCATACTTTTTGGTCTACGGGAAAGAATCCATCCTCCCAAATGGACTCTATCTTCCGTCTCTTCAACTGGCCCACGATTCCAATGAAGAACCCTCATCGGCCATGGAACAAAGAATTAACACTCTACTCATGCTGGAAGAAGAGAGAGAAAAGGCTAAGTCAAAATTCCTATCTCACCAATAGATAGTGAAAAGATGGTTCGATAAGCATAACGATAAATAAAATAATTTTGAAGTAGGAGACTTAGTCCTGAAGTGGGACAGAGAAAATGAACCAAAAGGGAAACATTCTAAGTTTCAAAATCTATGGCTTGGACCTTTCTAGGTGGTTGAGAAGATCGGGGTAGGCACTTATCGGTTGCAAAATCTGAGGGGGGAACCTGATACCCTCCCAGTAAATGGCCAAGCCCTAAAATAATACTTCCAATAATATATATATATATATATATATGTGTGTGTGTGTGTGTGTGTGTTTTATGTTTTTTGTTGAGTATCTTCACGATTGTGAAAGACTTCTTTTGTTGTTTCTTTTCTTTCTGGTTTTCTATTCTTTTGAAGGTATGCCCGACAAAATGATGGTTGGCCTTAAAATCATGCAAAGTAGAAAACCCTGTTTCTAACTCATCGCTCACTTACAAACACCAGAAGCATTGAAAAAATTGTGGTTACTTTGGGGAATCCTCTATCCAACCTGAGAAAATGAAAAACTTCAAAGAAATGTCAGATATGTCTGCTTTGTGGTTCGGTAATACCTCAAGGGAAAGAAAGAAAGACAGAAAGGACTACATGAACCCAGAAGATGGAGATAGAAAAGCATCCACCTTAGCTCTCCCACCTTGCAACTAAACAAACATCCTCCTCTCCCCACTCACTCAGTGCATCATGATGAAATAAAATTGATATTATCAAAAGAGTGAACAGTAGGAGAGGGTATGTAGATATCTCCGCTGAGGCTATGAACACTCAATGGTAGCAGAGAAAGGTCTGTGATGTTAGGGTGACTCCACTGGGGCTATGGATGCTCGTTGGAAATTAAGCGACATCGAAACAGGTGAGAAGAGGTAATTAAAGGCCTCATGTCGGTGAATAATTTGCTAAACTTTTGTAAAAAGGGGCCATGCATTAGGGTCAAAGGAAACGAAGGAGGAAAGAGGTTAAAACCCCATAGGCATATCCGGAAGCATCAACTGAAGGACGTCAAAAGAAAAGTTTAAGAGGTTCTGATTTAAGACCAACTAAGATTCTCCATCAACTTCCATATCAATCAAGACTTGGAGGAGGAATAGAGGTTCTGATTTTTCCCAGTGAATTTCCATTTGTTGAGCACTCAACACACCCTAAAAAGTCTATGTTCATTTCTACTTTTTGGGTACCACTTGATCCTTTGCACCGTCTGTTTTCACTTCATTATGAAACTGATCCCTGCACTTGTCTTTTATGTTTCATGTTTGGATTGTTTAAAGTTTGCTTGAACATACAAAAAAAAATCATCCTAAATTTAAAAGGGACTTAACAACTTAAGGAATCGAAAATATAAACCTTTCCCCAACACGCTTAGGAAGTTTGGCATCGGTAAAGGTTAAAGGTGATGAAAATCACTTGAGAATTCTAAAATATTTGAGCGTCGATCTTCATCAGCGTCGGTGGATGAAAGTCTCTCTTTTCTGTGAATGAGCTTTGGCAGTAATATCGCTGAAGACCGATCCATTCGACTTCGGCGGGAAAAAAAAAAGTAAGCGTCGCGCAAGGAGAGGAGTGGTATCATCGACTGCTGACTCCCGAAACATTTTCGGTGATGGAAGGTTACGAAGATGATAACCCGCCAAGAAGCTGTGCACTTAAAATTTCCCTGATCATTGATCCATGATATCATTGGCGTCATAAGTTTTCATCAGGAGGATACCAGTAGAAGTATGCAAAAAGATAGTAGTTGATCCCTGATCTCTACACCAGAGAGACACGACATGATGAGACATTTTAACCCTTATATTCAATAGGTACGACACATTTAAAATGTTATTTAATTCATGGATCGCGCATTAGTTGCTAATCCGTGTGTGAATCAAAAGAGATTATTTACACCTTCCAATACAATGCATCTTCCTCCGCGCCTCTGCCGTCAACCAGTTAGAATTTATTCGCAGAGATCTGACAATAGTTTATTTTGAATTGCATTTATTACTCATATTAACTAATTGATACGATGGATAGAACCTCTCGAGTTATATTCTCTTGAGTCATTGTGTATGATCCTATTCTACATGGAAAGGAATTCAGAACAAACAAAAGAACAAGGCTAACAATCTGGAGAAGATGTCCAAGGTTCAGTGAGTATTAAACAACTATCTTAGCAAGCATTATAGGTATGTATCCACTTGTGGTGTTTTATGCTTCATTTTATATGTTCACAACCCAACGCTACTTTGTATACATGTTTAAAGGGCAGTTTTAATTGCAGGAACAATGCCTCCAAATAATCCCTCCACCAAGAAATCCCTAAGAGTGCCAAAGCTGCAAGAACTAGAAGTAGGAGAGGGCTCCTCCCCAGTAGTTGCAAGAAAATTGGAATTCACGCCCAAACCGGTGCCTGTCATTAAGACAACTACCAAGAAGGCCTTCGTTCAACCTCCGGCCTTCGAAGACACAGATGAAAACATTGGAGCCAAAACAACATTACCTCCCTGGGAATAATTGTTTAAGAAAATCAAGAAGGAAGAACCCATCGAGTATACCCTGCACAATGATCCTGATACAAGGAATCTTGAAGATGATGTCCTCCCAAATATACGTAGGGATTATCTTCACATGATGGCAAGCCGAAATCCAGTGTTTCCTTATATTGAGCTCCTAAAGTGGCTCGTTGACCACATCGATGCACAAAAATGTTTGATTAATGACAATAACGGTGGATGCATCGACGTTTTCTTTCCATCAGAGGTTTAGAGTTACTACAAGATCAGGGAGCCAGAAGAAAAGTTGAGCACTGATTTCATTGTGAGTTTCTATGTAGCACACAATACCAACAAAATCATGGCAATATGGTGGAGGGAAGACAAAAAATTCACAAACTGAACTGTCGGCTGGTATCCAATGGACAATCTAAGGGAACCATACATATATCTCATGGCTCTTCTCTGCAGGTTGCATGGGGAGAAATATTTCTCCCGGTATTTAGAGGCTTGGATGCCTCTAGCTTTTACAGTGGCCATTTCAGGCACAAGCTTCAATTAGGGTGCCATCATCTCCAAATAACTAAGAACCTGCATAAGACAAGTCTAGACACCGAAAGAGGGAGAAACCCCCTCCTTCTACATGGCCTCGTATCTGCTAGACATCATCTGCACCAGGAACGTTTTCTCTAGAATGAACCTAAACTAGCACTCCTCGGAGATCCCATTCCATGTATACTTTATCATATTATGGGAAAACAGGTACAAAAAATCCTATGCTCTTATCTGTGACCATTTTATTGAACACATTTATTTTTTGCACGAGACCTAGATAAGCAGGAGACCTACATCAAGGTTTTCAACACCACAGGGGCAGCCCATTTGTTACCCATATATGTTCCAGATCGAATAGTGTTAGGGGAAATTTGCTATCAGACCATTCTGCAAGGATACATTTCCACTTTAGTAAAGGACAAGAAGCGATCCTTCATACCATATGGGTTTCATATTGGCTTCTACATGGTCAAAGACACCGCACATGCTAAGAAATAAGGGCTAAGTCAATTAGAATTTTGGTTCCAAACTAGCCGATTTCGCAAACACGATCCCAAGGGCCTGGTCCTACAACACGCATCTCAGGTATCATACAGTTGGCCTTATGCCGATGACTGATTCGAAGATGAAATTTTCACTGAAAACACTCAAGACTGGAATGAGGTGGAAACAAGGAGGGTTGATCCTCAAACAACTAGGTTCAAAGTTATTAGTTGGGAAGAGAAAGCGACGTCTTTGTAGCAGACAAATCAAGAAATTCTCAGGACCCAGGAAGGAACAGTAGCATATGAATTGGGAGAAGAAATAGGCGATCACCAAGAAGGCATCGAAGTGGAAAGAGTTTATCAAGAATCCTCAGTACAAATCAGGGATTCCTCTGAAATTGAAGTTGCACAGGGGATGGGTGAAATTTTGTGGTAGTAAAGCCAACTGCTAATGAAGCGGATGCAAGATGATTTGTACCTTATCATAACACCTGGGCTTCCAACTGGTATTCGATAAGGTGGCTCGACAGAGCCAAGTGGCCATGGTTCCATAAATCCCAGTAACACCAACAGGTTAGGCAACCCCAAATCCACAACATCACCGGTCAATTCCTCGGTGGGCGAGACAACTCAACCAGAGACAGGACAGGTGTCGATAGAAACACAAGTGCCTAATCCCTTGAGAAAAATTATACATATATATAGTGATGACGAGAGCCCAGAGCCATCTCACGACACCCCTCTACATGTCCAAGAGGAAGAAGATCCCGAGAAAAATTCTTCCCCTAAGCCTGAATTTCAAGACAAAGAGGTCTCGCAAAAGGAAACATAAGTTGAAAGAAGCCTCGACACAAAGGAACCCAATGAATCGGAAATCGAAGTAGATCCGAATGACGAGCCTGAATCAGAGGAGATAAAGAAAGAATCTCCGCAAAAGGAAATCAATAGTTCTGCAACCGATAAGTAACGAGTCTTTACCTGACACCTCTATTCTGCCCAATACTCAAATCCCCGACGAGTGACAAGTAAAGGTCGGACCCACGAGGCATAACAAGGAAGTTCAAGAGCCCAATATTTAACAAATATACACCACCGAGAGCCTAGGGAACAAGCTCACATGGGGTGATCAACAGATACCATATCCAGTAGACGAGGTAGAATATATATCTGCGATCTCCTATGTTCAAAAGAGAAAGGCCATTATTCAAAGGACTGCAAAGAAAAGAAGGGTCACGTTGGATCACTCCATCTCAGTCACTATAGAGGAAAACTTGATCAACACAACAGATGCCCATACATTTGAACTGATCGGTGTGGGAAAAGCCCTCTCGGATGCCACCTTGGATAGATCCAGGAGAGACAAAAAGAAGCTAGCCGCTTCCCTAAAGGAGCTTGAACACTTGCACCATCTGGTTGAATACTACAAAGGCACCATGCGAACCATTGTGTATCTTAAAGGTGAGTTTAGAGGAGTTTACAACGAGTTCAAGAAGGAAAGACACTTGTTAACCGCGAACGTAGCCGAGTTTCAGGAGGACACTCTCATGGTACTTGCGGCATGCAAGGAGATGGAGCGATGGTATGAAAGGGTGAAACAAGCGGTAGAAAGACTCGAGTACATTGAGGTGGTCTAGCAGGACTGAGAGAAGGAAGAACATGGCATTCAGACAATGGGAAAAGTAGTCTTAATCACATGAAGTGATCAACCAAGTACTGGGATAAGATGTCTTGGGACCCATACCAAGAAATCCAAGAGAAATGGACCAGATGCAAGAAGCACCAGGATAAAATTAATAAAGTAATGAAGGATGTCGGGCTCCTCGAGTTCGGCACCCCCGATAAATTTACCCACCTGAGCGATGTGGTCAAGTTGCATGCTGAAAAAGACTCGCTATGGACCGAAGAGTTCTCAAAGATAACCGACGCGAGGCTAAGGAAAGTGAAACAATTTGCAGAACATCCAATCACAACCCGAACCATGCTGCAACAGTTGAACTCTAGTTTAGTAAAGTATCAAGCGCATGCAGTGGACATTAGGCGAATATATGTGGCTCCGATGGAACAACACAGATTTCCATGGGCCCAAACTTGTGAAGAACTATTTATCAGCTGGTCTGAATATGAGAGAAGTCACCCTTTTCCAAGAAATATCTCGGGTTGACTGTTAAAGAAATTGTTAGAAGATAACGCCACGTGGTGATTTTTTCTTTGTTTAAACTGCACTTAGCAGTTAATTTCAGTTAAAATTTATATTATAAATAAAGACATCGACCAATGAGTTAAAGGCCGATGATTTTTGTAAGAACTCTTTCTTTTTGGTTGTTAAGAATTATTTTGAGACTGCTATGAATTGAGAATTCCTTCTGGACCAAAGACAAGCTATTTTCATCAAATGCATGTTATTGGACTTGGAGAAGAATTACTTCCTATCCCGTTTCATGAATGATGCAGTAATGAGTAAGAGCAATTAATTATGTTGTCAAGTTATCTGGTGCAATGTTTTGATTTTCTTTTCTTTAATGATGAAGATAAATCATTGTGTTATTATGTGATGAATGGTTATGGTAGATGAATTATTTTTCTTACCATTATCTTATTACATATGTTCTTTCTTTCTGATAACTATTTTCTCATACAGTAATTGGATGCTCACATGGTTAATGTATTAGTACTAGGCCTGTGGTATAGATTCATTGTCTGCATGTTGAGCAGTGGGTTATCCCAAGCTCAACCTCTTCCCCAGTAGTTAAAACTTAATCCTGTTAGTTGTCAAGTTGGTTTATACTATATTTCATTTCTCATATCGGCTCCACCCAAGAGAAAATATAGAAGAGAACAGTCCTAACTGAAGAAAGAGCCTTCACAAGAAAACACAAAGCCCATCAATAAATTGGTTGGATCGCAAGCTCTGGAGAACCATTCCACATTTAAACGCTGCAGAGTCTAATTGGGCCTCAGTGGCGGGTTTGGTTCCTACTGTTAAGTCAAGGGATTTAAGACCCATCAACACAACCCAAATCTCCTCTTCGTATTTCGGGACTTTGCGTTTTGCGATGTCGGAAGTTAGCACTTTTGTTATTCCATTTCCTGATTCCCAATTATCCTCTCTCATCCTATCAGTGGTCCATGACTCTCTATGATTTAATGGTCCATATCTCATTGATACTTCATGTTTCACGATGTCGGAAGTTAGCACTTCCTTTCATCCATTTCCTGATTCTTGATTCTCCACTCTTGTCATTCTTAGTTGACATCAATGAAAACGCAGACAACACACCAAACAAAGAACTTGCCAAAAATATCCCCCTTTGGCATTGATGGAAACCCTAAAAGGTTGCACTATTCTGCTTAGACCTCCAACTGTAGCATCCAAACCACATCGTTTTCTCCCCCTTTGACATCAATGTCAAAGAAAACTGAGAGTGACTCTGTTCTCCCCCTGATTAGATATACGATAAGCACTCGCCTCTTGATTGGATATACTATGAGCACTCTCCCCCTAATCAGATAGACTATTTTAACTTGATAACAGGGTCACACCCAACTTCTGGCGTATATACTCAAACTGAGCTTTTGCGAGTGGTTTAGTGAAGATATGAGCTATCTGTTATGTGGAGGGAATATAATTCAACTGAACAACCCTGTTTGTAACCTTCTCTTTGAGTAAATGATATTTTATTGGTATATTCTTAGTATTTGAATGAAGAAAACGATTCTTGGAGACACTAATGGCACTTGTGTTATCACAATGATTTGGAATTGGATCAGTATAAGTAACCTTCAAATCTGCATGAGTTTGTATCATCCATAAAATATGAGTGCAACAAGTAGAAACAACAATGTACTCTACCTCTGTAGTTGATAATGAAATAGATCCCTGCTTCTTACTAAGCCATGCTACTAATGAATCCCCTAAGAAAAATGCACCTTCACTGGTGCTCTTTCTCTCATCCAAACAATTTTCTCAATCAACATCTGAATAGGCAATTAATTGAAAGTTCTAATTTCTAGGATACCAAAGACCATAAGTCATTGTACCCTTCAAATATTTGAATATCCTCTTGAAAATGGCTAAATGACTTTGTTTAGGAGAAGATTGATAACGACCTACCATTCCAACAACTTGAATTATATATGGACAAGATGTTATGATGTACAAAAGACTGCCTATCATTGATCGATATGTTCTTTGATCAACATCAGGTGAGATATCATCTTTACTGAGCTTGCAACCAACCACCATAAGTGTACTAACAGGAGAGGAATCTTCCATCTGAAACTTCTTCAACATCTCTTTCAAATACTTTTCTTGAGAGATAAATAACCTTGCAGAACATCCAATCATTGACCCTTTCAAAGCGCTCAAGGACAACTGAATATAAAAACCACACCCTACCATTTTAAATTCGTAGCAGTCTAGCTAGGTTTAGATTAATGCTTCTTCCATCATAACAACTATGATGGCATGACCTAACCCACCGCTATTCTAAAATTTAGTTTGTATAAGTAGCATTGAAATTTCTTCTTCATACACAAGCAGGGTCTCGTATGAACATAAGGTCATATAATTTCCTCCTTTAAATTAAGCAATGACACATGGAATTATAGCAACATATATTTCTTTTCATGCATAAAGCGATATCACATGCATTCATAATAACATAAGTTTCCTCTTTATAAATAAGCAATGTCACATATGACTTTAACCTTTATATACATAATGCATTATCCTATAACATTCCATGCATAGCACCATGTCACATATAATCATAATTTTCCATACCATTTCCTCCTTTATACAATAAACAATGACACATGGAATTATAGCAACATATGATTTTTCATGCATACGCATTGTCACAATATGACCTATAATTCTCCATACATCATACTAACATAACCTTCCTATACATAAAGCAATGTCACAATAGAATCTTAATAACATTTCCCCTAATTAACACCCTAATTGAATTATCGAGGCCATCATGATTGAATTGACATGATGTAACTATTATCATAAAGAATGACACATATTAACAACCATGAGTAACACCCCTTAAAATGACAACATACTTAATATATCATATGCCCTCGTGATTTGAAGATGCCAATTACAACCATTATTCTAATTAGTGACAATACATTAATAACCAAAATTGACACCACATAACATGACAATCTACTCAAATATGCCAATATGCTTCCATGGAATTAATGACACTTTTAATCATTTGTTCTAATATCTAGTTTACTAAAATTTTGGGAGCTTTTTGTTTATAAGGTTATCCTTCATATAACACATTGAAAATTTAGATTCCAAGCTATGAATTAAGTTCAATCGTTATCAGATGCGTGCACGAACTGGAAGGACTTCTCTACTCATTTGCGTTGTTAAAATATAATGTCCCAAACCCTAAGTTCCTTCCTTAAACCATACAACCATTTTAAGGAGGGAAGCCAAAAAGGAACCAATTCCATATAAACTAAGGAAGGTTAAAGCATAACTAGGATCCCATTTAATGAATCACCTTTAATATCCATTTAGTAAATTTTCCATTCAACCGTAACTAAGATCTACTTTAAGAAAGCAACTTTTAATATCGTTTAGTGAACTTCCCAATCAACTTTAGATTCTAAAGAGAGATAGCAGCAAGTCCCTGCTTAAGTTAATGATAAGTTGGGGTTTACCAAAATTTAAGGGAAAGAAAGTTTTGCAACACAACCGCATCATAATGGCACGACACCTATTAATATCCACATTTAACATCCGTTCAGGCTCATCAGGATTGCCTCGGGTTATGGATGACAGTGCAAGCATAAATCTTTAAGTTTTTTTTTTTTTTATTCTTTTTGTTTTGTTTGGATTAAAAGGGCTCATCATCAAATACGATTCTTGGAAGAACGAAAGGATATAATAACGACAATTAGCCAAATGGTCGTTAGCGTTGAACAACAAAGTAACGTTAATGACCTGTAGCGTTTAGACAATGCAACAAGGTGCCATTGCAATTGAACAGGAACTGTAACAACATCAATGACTCCGGCCTGAGAAAAGTCTACGCAGCCACGCGTCCGAAGGTGTAATTAAAGACACTGTCCGATGTAGCTCCAATACGTCCAATGCGTCGGCCTTCATTGGCTCATTAACGTGAAGGAACTATATGCAACGGTTAACTGGAGTTCACCGTGTAAAAGGAGGGTCAACTGTAGATCAGTGACGTGGTTTGACAGGAAACAGCCGTAGCCATCAATGCCGGACTAGTGGTGTTAAAAGAAGTCGACGACTAATCACCAAACTTCACTCCTCGCATGCATGAACAGATCTATTTAAACAGGACTACACCTAACTTCCGGTTAACAACCAGAACCTAACAGTCTAAGGGTAATGCTAATACACAGAAAGAACTCCATGGAACTCGTGGTCAGACGGCAATAGGAAGTGCGTATCCATCGCGCATCCAGGATGGGAATGGTTAGAACAATCGAACGGTTACGAACTTTGATCAGACGGACAGTAAAACAAGCAATACCCAGTAAACTCGCCACACAGCCACCAACGATTGACTTATAATCATCATTGTCTCAGCCGTAGCCCCATGGGGTAATTAATCAACAAAAACCAGCAGCGTAAAGGAAGGAAAGATGGCTCCGACGGGAAGGACCTGCACTCATACGCGTGCCCAAAAATCGTGCCACCACCGATGACCACTGGCATATTAAACGTCGGGGCTGCATGACCTGAATGCTGCCACAATTTCCCAAGCCCGAGGACAATGGAGGTGCCAGGCCCGAACTAATATGCCTCCACACGGAAATTACAAAATCGACCCCGGTAATCTCACCGAGATCATCACCAAAAAACTCAATGTACACAGTCAACTTAAGGAATTTGATTTCAGAACCATGACGGGAATATAACCAACATTTCACAAGATCCCATTAATAATACTTTAATGCCGAAGGTAAAGGTGCGTTATACAAGTATGCATTCACATTAAAGATTCGTTTATCAACCCAGGACTAGAATATACAAGCATTTACAGTATCAACAATAGTGACATTGAATACGGAGGGTAAAGGTATGTTATAAAGTTATTCATTCACTTTAAAAATTGTTTATCCACCGTGACTAGAATAATGAGCATTTATAATATCCACATTAATAACATTGAATGCTGAAAGTAAGGATGCATTATTCTTCACAAGTTAGAACCATACCGTTGCCCTTCTCCCGCCTCGATGTCGTCCGTGCGCCCGAAGCCGCTTCCGCACCAATCCTGCTTGCCGAACCAAGAATGCTCACCGGTACCTCCCAGCCAAACGCTAGGGGTACTCTTCTTCCCCCTTAGCCCCCCGAGCCGCAAAGGGGCCACACAAGGGGGCCACACAAGAACCAGAATAAAATAGCGTCTCAGCAAGCCTCAACGGCTGAGCTACCACTCCAATACTGCTGAGATGTACCCAACTCCACACAAGCAATCCGTCAAGCCACGTTTGCCAGCGAATCGTTACGCTTCCTCCTTCCCCTTCTTCCTTCCTTTCCCTTTCTTTTATAACAATTTTTGAGCTTAACCTAACCCTAAATCATTAATTAATTTATTGATTTTTAATGGCAACTCTCTCCCAGTCTCCACCATCCATGCATCGCGCATGCCTCTCGTTTTCTAAAATTAATTTCTTTTACTAGTTTAAAGACTCATATTTCCTCTATTCCTCAAATCACTCCTAAAATTTCTCCTTAATTTACTCATTAATTATTCCTTAATTGTTCCTTAATTTACTCATTAAATCCCTAAATTTCATAAATAAATTTTCTCTTCTTATTTTTATGAAAGATAACTGTAGTTCTATCTTTTCAATATTTTAAAGACTCCTATCCTTTAATACTCCCCTACTTTAATAATTTTATTTATTCATTTATATATATATCTCTTTATTTTTTTTTTTTTTCTTCCTTCTTAAATTAAAGGCCATGGGCTTTATTTAATTTAAATCCCTTGTCACTTCATTCCCTTTACTTTAATAAGTCTTTAATTTACACCTAGAAGGGTTTTTATCTTACTCCCTAGGTTTATTTTTGCAAAATACTTCCTTAGGGCTTGTCACATTTACTGAGAGATGTTTTTAACCTTTGGTCTTGGTCTGAACAGGGCGATATTTAAATTAGGGGTGTCGTTCTTAAAAATTTATCGGCGTTATTGTCTTAGGGTCATTTAAGTATTTCCTTCATTATCATCCAAGCGATGTGCCCTTCAGGATGCACCCCGTGCTCCAAGGGTGCCACTCGTTGCTTGACGAATTGGTAGAATCTATAACCCTCATAGAGTCAACACTCCGTCCGGTGAACTTGTGGGAGACTAAGGGCTTCTAAGGAATAAGGC
>CBVK0100043952.1:0-11311 GCA_900067695.1 Picea abies
GGGGTGATAATGGTGTCACTTGCTCCCTCGCTGTCACTGTCTGAGGAGACATCTCCTTCCTCCACTTCTGACTCTTGGTTATTTCCCCCCATGGTTTGTCCTTGCTCTTCCACCCTTTATGGCATCAACTCCTCTATGGAATTTGGAGTTGCCTTCCATTGCTCCACTTTTTCTATAGGTAACTCCTGAGGGGATTCTCCTGCCGATTTCTCTATTTCTGGATCTAGCCCCCTAAACCTGTTTGATGTCGTTATCTTTGGTTGGTTTCCTTGCTCCTTGGATTGAGTCGGGTTTGTCTTTTCGTTCCTTGGGTCTTTTTCCTTGGATGAGGCTCTTCCTCTTCTGGGTTGTTGCCATTATTCTCCATTGTCTTTCTCCTTGTTTGGGTCTTTAGGGCAGTTTCGCTGAAAGTGGCCGTACTTGTGGCATCCCCTACATTTGAATGGAAGTTGTTCATAATCAAGCTTCTGGTAATGCTGCCAGTCTCCAACCTTTAACTTGATTGCCTCTTGGAGACCTACCTCTAGATCCACTTCCACACAAATGCACACATAGGAGTATTGGTCCTTAGGGTCTACTCTATCGATATAATGACCAAGCCCATTTCCGATTGCCTGGAGCGAAGTGGGATTCCAGTAATGGATTGGGAGGTTTGGGAGTCTTACCCAGACCGGGACGTCCTTGGGTACTTCCACTGCTGGATGAAAGCTTGGCATCCAATCGTTCAGGTAGAGCCCTTGAGTTCCCATGAAATAAGGTCTGTTTCTAAAGATGAGATATTAATCTTCTTGCAAGATGAATTTGAATATAAAGAAGCCTCTTCCCATTGCATAGTAGGTTACACTGTTTTGGATCAGTAGGTGCCAATTTCTCTGGATCCAGTTGTCTATGGACCTGGTTGAGGGCTAGAGCCCCATAAATTGTCCTACCAAACCACGATCTTACAGGGAGACTACTACATGCATAAGGTGGTCAGGGGGAAGATCAATCTCCAGAATCGAGTCGAGTTTCTTAATGAAGCTTGGGGGAGCAGCTGGGGGAAGCTTCTTTCCATGGGCAACCAGAAGCTTACAGAAGGAGTCAGCTGTGGAAGGAGGGGGTGATGGCATCCCTCCTTCATGGGTGGCCATGGATGTAGCAGAAGTGCTGAGAAGGTTAACCCTAGGCAACCTCAGAGCGATATCCAAATAATATCATGCTTCAGCTCCGAGTTGAAAGTTATGGTCGAGAGAAGTTTAGATTGTTTTCTCATTTTTATTCTTGTATGGTACATGTGTCTTCTTTCTCTTCCTGCACATTTTTACATACCCATATTCCAAATCTAGTTTCATGGATGTCTTCTATGGTTCATAATATTTCCATAGACTGCTTTTGTGCCTCAAGTGAACTTCTGAGCAAAGAGTTATGCCATTTGGAAGTAAATTGGTGCTGAAATTTTACCTTATCTGTTTCAATTGTAAATTTCTCATACGATCTATGTTTTGCACCCAGAGTATATTGTTGGAAAGATCTCTTTGAGTTATTTTATTTAATTTGAAGAGACAAGGTGCACCAATAGTAGACCATGTTTATGTAAAAATTGATTGCTTCAAAATGTGTTTAGGGGCTCAAAATTGCCCCGCAAGTTCAAGACCTTCAAAAATTTAAAAAAATTCATAGAAAATGATTGTTTTACTATTATAACAACCTTTTAATCTAAGACATTGATCTCAAAATCTGGGGAAATACCGATCGTTGATCTGAACTATATCAACTATGGAAATCAATGTTTCCTTTGGGCACATGCAACATTGTGTCAAAACTGCTGACCTAACCATCGGCCATTGACCCTTTCCTTTGGCGACCAACTTGCAAGATATCACTAAATCGGTTGACCCGACCATCAACCATCAACAATTTATATGAGACAAATGAAACACTTTATTAATTCGACCGACCCGATCATCATCCATCGACCATTTCCATTGGCATATGAAAACAATTCTCCAATATGGTCGACCCGATCATCGACCATCGACCATTTCTTGACTGTCATGGTGACTAAGTTGATGTGGTTTGGTACGTGGATGATGACGTGGCATGACATGTCATCATGAGGTGTCAACTTGGATGACATGGAATGAAATGTGGATGTTGACATGGCATGACACATCCTCCTCCTCTTTTATTCATCGATAATCAACAATTTCCCCTGGGTGACTCAAACACCTCGCCAAATTGGCCAACCCGATCATAGACCATCAAGGATTAGTAATTCCTCTTGCCGGGAAAACACCTTGCTAAAAATACCAACTCAACCATTGAATGTTGGTGATTTCTCTTGTTGAACCAATGACTTCATCCATTCAGTTGATTTGATCATCGACCATTGGCCCTCAGAGTTATCTTTTGGTGATTTAATTTATTCATGTATTTTCGCTAACTCTCGATACTTAGTAAATTTTTTACCAAAAACAAAATGAATCTAGGCAATCGATATCCAAGACAAGATGATCTTGACCATCAATTGGATTTCTTTTCCAACCTCCAAAAACTAATCCAGACCGGATCTACTCCACTTCACAAACCTATGAAAATGAATCATGGTCATCGATCTGCTAGACCTTGCCAAACTCCGAAAATCCTTATAAGTTTTTAAATCTATTCACAATAAATCTGGGTCGTTGATCTCGACCGTCGATTCATCAAACTTCTCCCAACTCTACAATGACCATTAAAAAATGAAATTCGACCTTCCAAGTCAAATTTTAACTATGTAACTCAAAATATTGATGCCATTGATCACCATTGAGAGGTTCTAAGGGAATTTCAAACTAAATTGTTTACAAATTTAGGGTTTTCACTGTAGAATTCATTGTTTTCCCAAATCTGTCATAGAAAAATTCTATAACAACAATTTTTTACCAAATTCACACTATTTCTTGGCCCATATGGGTCTGGTGTTGAACTAGAAGCTCTGATACCAATCTGTAATGACTCCCAACTCAACCGAGGATCATCACTATGTGATCCGGATTTAGGAGCAGAACAAACTGATTATAGACTGAATACCAGAAACACAGAGATAAGAAGAATAACACAAATATTTAGTGAACAATATCTTCTATTAAATAATGAAATATGCTGAAACTGTAAAACTGCAGAACTGAAGCTTGCTCGAATGGTGGTAACTATCTCTGAGAAGAGATGTGGCTACTACATGCATCCATCTGAGTAGAATGGATTACAATGAGGCTCCATAGGCCCTTTTCATATTAATCATGAATGCCAAAACCCTAGACATCCAAAAACCTAACCCTAGAAGGTGAAACGCCAAACGTCATGTGGGCCCTATGGGTAAGTTGGTGTAATTTGGTACCTCAAATTCCTAGGGTCATAACTTTGGCATACGACCTTTGTTTTAGACGCGTGATAGCCCGTTGGAAATGTCTTTTAAAGAAATACACATTTCGCTATCAGACTCTGACTCCATCTACATTCTGACTGTGGAAAGTCAAAAAAACAATGTTTAGGGCCTCAAAATAGCCTTGAAAGTACAACAAGATGTGTTGATATGAAAACATAAAAATAGACGAGAGGCCACCCATATCCACCTAGAGAATGTGTGAGGCTTTAGAAAGCCCCATAAGTGTAGAATTCACAATTATAAAACAGTACAGAAATATTTGCTAAACAAAAATGGACACGAGGAGCCAGTTGGAATAGGTGGGTGGCCACCAATATCCATCTGGATCACTATGCATAAAACACATAAAAACACAATTTTTCTTCTAACAAATTTCCTGTAATTTATTAGTTAAAATTTACACACAAATTTAACTATTGTATGATATCATAATTAAATACATCTACATCATGCTAAGAATGAAATGAATGTAGTTCAAATAACTTAACACAATGGCATATAAATCGTTCTCAAACACAGAGCTAATGCACAACAATTAAACTCATAATGCAACACATAAACATGATAAAACACTTATCTTTTAAAAATGATTATGCAACTAGCTGCTTGGGAATGACGTTCTACCCAAACATAGAATTCTTGTTCCAAATCTCATCAGAAAGTCACCCCCAAGCTCGAGCTAGCAATGTAACATCCTTGTTTTCAAACCCCAAATTAGTGATGTATATTGTAAATGTAGTATATGGATGAGAGCCAAACGATGAATATGTAAATGATGTAAATTGAAAATAATGAATAAAATGTATCGCCAGCTGCAGAAAGAAATGGATGAATATTTGGTGGCTAAGTATCCACAAAAGAGGGAAGGGGTCTAATGGGGGGAGAATTTACCCATGTTCATTAAACCAAAAACCCATTTCTTATTTTCTTCTAAATTATCCTTACAATGAACCTTCCATTAGTTGTTGAGTGTTCTAGAGCCCAATCATTGAATTCATGTAAGAGGGTTGGTGTTCAATTCACTTACCATAGTTATTGAGAGCATGGGGGATGGGTACAATCAGTTTGGGGAAGAGTGCAATTCAAACAAGCAAGAGAAAAATAAGGAATTCGTATGGGTAGGAGACTAGAATTATGCATTCATGTTTTTGGAGAGAGAGTTGTTTTTAAATAGAGTTTTCTATCTAGAAATGGAGTTATGAGTGTTGAAGCTTGAAGATAGTTGTTGGGGACATGTTTGGTTGCTGATTGGATCTGTAATCTTGTGGAGAAAGACATTGTTTGTCTAGGAGAAATGTGTTATTCAAATTTCTCCAACGAAGCATGCATTTTGTTTCTGGGTGAATTTGTGTTGCAATTGTGGAATTCCTGAGGTCCAAACAAGTAGAAATTTATGTGCAACCTATGCTCAAAGCCCTAAAGGGGATTGTGATCAATGAAGGGGGATTCCATCCCTTGGGTTGTGTAGGTTGAGGGGAAGAGAGTTGGTGGACTAGAATAAGTTGTGAGAATTGATTGTTGAGAGAGGGACATTAGCCAACCTTAGGGACCACTTTCTCTTGTGGATTCATAGCCTCATCTCATGGGTGTCTTGATGCTGAGAATTGAAACAACAAGGCTACCATTGGGAGGAACATCCAGCCTTCATAGTGGATTTCACATTTAATAAGATAAGTGTTGTTATTTGTTATGTTTATGGATGTATAGTGTAGATTTAGTTGTTGTGTAATTTACTTTGAGATATATTTGGTTGTTATTTCTTGTTGTGAGCAGAATGATGCATTCAAATATCTATTTAGGTGGTTGAACAATGTTGAATGTATTTAGTTGTTGTTTTGCAAAGTAAAGAGTAATTGTATTTATGTTTTTATTGAGTATGGACATCTGAATGAACTTGAATGTCAGGATGTGTGTTACTTTTCGCATTTAGATTTAATATTATAAATTTTTACTAGGTCATTTTAGAAGTGATGTGACCCAACTGGGGGATGGGTACGTTATAGAGTGGTATCAAATCTTCTAGTTCAACACTGGACTCATATGGGCCAAGAACCAATGCGGATTTGGGTAAATTTGATGTTGTAGACTTTGGTCTTTGTGAAATTGGGGGGAAATCGGGAGAAAAATCAGAGTCAAATCCCCAAATTCATGGTCAAGATTCATGTTTAAATGAATCAAAACCGTTTAAGAGGTTCCATGGGGCCAATCTGCAAAGTTGCATAGTTAAATTCGACTTGGAAGTGTTTAAATTTGAGTTTTTATAGTCGTTGTAGAGTTGGACAGAGTTCAGCGAATCGACGGTCAAGATCATGTTTGATCTTGAGATGAACGACCTAAATTTGTTTTGATAAATTTAAAAATTTATTAGGATTTAACCATTTGAAAGGTTGAGTAGATCCATATCTGAGATTCAATTTTGGTGATTGGAAAAATGAGAAGATCGACTGTCCAGATTCGTTGGAGAATTGGGATGAAATTTCAAAGTGTTGAAGTTAGCCAATGAAATCCACCAATGGCCAATGGTTGGATCGACGAGTTTGGTGAAGAGTTGGATTAGGCCAAAAGAAGTCTCCGATCGTCGATGACCGATGATCGGGGATTGATAGATTTTGGAAAACATTTCATGCGTCCAAAAGAAATCTCTGATGGTTGATGGATGATGATCGGGCGTTGGTAGAGTCGAGTGAAGATTGATAGAATGATGACCGAGATCATTTTGAATAAGTAGATTGATGGTCTAAATTCATCGGGAATTTGAACGAAAAATTCTAAGTGTTGAAGTTCTCCAACAAAAATTCGTTGATGACCAATGATCAGGGATCGACAGAATTGGGTGAGAGTTTTCATTTGACTGAGAAAAATCTTTGATCGTCGATGATCAGACATCGATATATTTAGCAGAGTGTTTTTAAAGTCTTCCAAGAGAAGTGGTCGATTGTCTATGAAGAAAAAGAGGATGATGACATCATCATCCACGTGTCATGCCACATCATCATCTACGTGCCATGCCACATCAACATTGTTGTCATGTCAGACAAGAGTTGGTCAATGGTCAATGGTTGGGGTTCGATGAAATTGTAACTAAGTTGGTTGTCAAATGGATTTTCCAATGGTTGATCATCGATGGTTGGGAATCGAAGAGATTCATGAGCAGTGTTTGTTTATGAAGATAAATGGTCGATGGTCGATGACCAAGGATTGGGCATCAGGAAGATTGGTGGGAAAGTTCAGTTTGCAAAAAGAAAGGAATCATCGATGTGGGGTGAATCAACAGTCTATATGATCTAAAAATGAAGAAGACTTGTAATCTTGAAAATATTTGCAAGCTAAATTTTATGTGTTAAAAGCAAATGGATCAACTTTGCAACACATCATTAATAGGATTTACTCATTTAAGATGCATATAAATAACAACATAATCAATGAACATAAACACATAACACAACAAATGATAAAGGAGTTCACCCCTCTCTTGGGCTACATCTCCTGGTCCAGCTTCCAATGGATCTTTAGTATTATTTGCTCAAAGTGCTCAAAAATGTGCTTTACAATGCTCAAAATGACCAACAGATTGCTCCAATGGCTTCAGAGCGTCCAAAAACCCATAGCTGGGCTTTTTCGGCACCTCGTTTGGCCAAAAAACGAAGAAGTTAGGCTTCCTGGAAGTCCCCCCTTCAAGCTTGTTGTCTTTGCATCTACAAAACACACCCTTGTACATTTAACCTAGCACACACGCTATTTAAAGCGTAAACCGGCACCGAACGCAACCGCACCAACGGTACGAACTGTAGGACGGTTATGGGCGCGCCAGCCCCTAACCGCCAAACTCGTGGGCACATGGGTCATCCATATGACCGCGTGCTATTAGAAAAAGGGGCTACGTTCAAAGGCAAATAGCAACATAACAAGTGGTGGGTCGTTCAACCGTTCAAACCACAAATTAAAACCAAAACGTGCCAACCATTGCATATGATATGGTCACATGCGAAACTGGGGGCTAGCTCCGTTTGTAATACAAAACTCCCACGCGCGTGATATGGTATGGTCATATGTATAAAGCAATACGACCGCGGGTTGGGGCTAAGCCCCGGCCCGACCCCCGACCGTATGCAACATTACACGAATTCAAATACAATACAACACATATATCAAATAAGGAACAATGCATGGCCCATTGGCAGGGCGGACTTTGCAAAGGATTTGACCGTTGGGGAAGGTCCGGGGTTCGAACCCCATGGACTCCATATAGTTTTGAATCAATACCCAATACAATGGTGCCACGTGGCAGCCCATGACTGGGCCATGTGGCACTCAACCATAGACCAAAAACTGCCATGTGTTGAAACATGATTCGTCCAACTGTTAGCCAATCCAAAACTACCACGTCACCTCTGCCATGTCAGCGTACGGTCTTTGCCACGTCAGCCTGTACAGACTATATGGATTGCACAATCAGCGTCCCTTTTTTTTTTTTGCCTGTTTGACGATTCGAACAGATCGCAATATCTCTCGCTCCCGACGTCTGTTTGAACCCAAACAAGTTGTGTTGGGTTGGTAACAATGAGTCCTACGCTATCGTTCGATTTGAAGTGATTCCAAGCACTTTGAATTTTTGAGCAAAATTTGATCCCCTGATCACACCTCCCCATTGGGAAGCTTTTGGACCTCCAAAAGACTATTTTTAGTCTATTTGAAGATGAGGGTATAGTTCCCTCACCCTTCCAACCTCAATCCGCTTGGCTTTGCTTGGATTTGTTCCTTTAAGACCAACTTGAAGATACTCCACATTTCCTCGTTTTGAAGTTCACATTCTCCTGTCAAAGATGGTGTCTTCATGCAGTTCTGTAAGATATTTTGGGGAAAAATAATCTATAGAAGGAATCTGAACATGCTCTCCATGATCATCAATCAACGGAGGCTCATACAATTTCAAATTCTCAACAATAACGACTGCATACATTTGCATATAAGGAGGCAAATCTAAACGAAAGGCATTGTTACCAATCTTGTCGATAATCTTGAAAGGACCATATCGAATCAGTTTCAATTTTTTACCTTCTCCTTTAAGCCTCTCTTTACTGATGTAAAGCCAAACTTCATCTCCAACTTGGAAACTGTGATCAACACGTTGCTTGTCATGTCTCGTCTTGTACTTGGCTTGACTCTTTCCAACTGCTCTTACACCACTTGATGTATTGACTGAATTTGTTCAATGAAATTTTCTTCCCTATCAATGTCATATTGACCATCGATAGCAATATCCTTCCCAAATATAAAATCTAAAGGAGATTTAGGCAAATAGCCAAAACATGCTTCAAATGGCGACGTTTGAGTTGAAGAGTGCTTAGCTCGATTGTACGCATGCTGAATGTAGTGTAAATGCTCATCCCAAAGTTTAGGATGCTTGTTGCAATAAGCACGAAGAAGATGCACCACTGTTTGATTTACCACCTCTGTCTAACCATCTGTTTGCGGATGAAAAGTTGTGCTCTTTTTAAGTTTGGTTTCCATGAGTGCCCATAAACTCAACCAAAAACTTCCAACAAATCGAGAATCCCGATCAGAAATAATGGATTTAGGCAATCCAAAATGCACCCAAACATTTTGAAAGAACATTTGTGCCGTTTGTTCAGCCATAACCTGCTTAGTACAAGGCATCAAAATACACATTTTGCTAAATCGATCAACCACAACATAAAGATAATCATGATTTCATCTCGACATAGGTAAACCACCTACAAAATCCACGGAAATACTTTCCCAAGGTCGAGAAGGAACTGGAAGTGGAGTATACAAACCCAACTTTCGATTGCTAGGTTTACTTGTGGCACATAATGAACATCCTTGAACATATCGTGAAACACTTTCATTCATTTTAGGCCAGTAGCAGTAGCTTTGCAAATTAGCCATTGTCTTGCCTACACCAAAATGACCAGCAATAAGAGAAGAATGTGATTCTCTTATAATGTTGATTCTTTCCCCCTGTGGAATACACAACTTGCCAACCAGCAATAAGAGAAGAATGCGCTTCTCTTATAATGTTGATTCTTTCCCCCTGTGGAATACACAACTTGCCAAGATGATACAAAAGATTATTATGCACATGGTAATCCAATTCTTCAACATGGTTAGAGTGGCACAAAGTTTCATATACTTCTTTGAAATCAGTATCCAAAGCATATTGCTCAACATAAATTTCATGCATGATAGGACTATGCTTAAGAATAACTAAAGCACTAATAATAGGCCTTGAAAGCATATCAATGACTTTGTTATAAATGCCCTTCTTATACCTGATAAACAAGTGGAATTTTTGAAGAAAACCCATCCATCTGAAGTGCCTAGCTTGCTGTAGCTTTGTCTGTGATTGTAAGTATTGAAGTGGTTGATGATCGGTGTGAACAATGGTTTCTTTCCCCAACAAATAATGTTTCCATTTTTTCACACTTTGTACCAATGCATATAATTCCTTATCATAAGTAGGGTAGTTAATCACGGAACCATTAAAAGTCTTAGAATGAAAACAAATGGGCTTACCATGCTGTAGCAAAACTGCTCCCATTGAATAATTGCTTGCATCTGTTTGGATTTCAAAAGGTTGTCTTAAATTTAGAAGTGCAAGAACAGGCGTTGAACTAATCTTCTCTTTCAAAGTATCAAAAGCCTTCTGTTGCTTGCCTCCCCATTGAAAAACTTGCTTGACACTTGTCACTGCATGTAATGGAGCTACAATGGAAGAAAAGTTAGCAATAAACTTCCTCCAATATTGGGCTGCTCCCAAAAAACTTCTTACCTCTGTCACATTGCTGGGCTTGGGCCATTCCAAAATGACTTTGACCTTGGAGGGATCAATTTTTAATTCGCCTCCACCAACAATATGCCCTAAGTAAATAAGTGAAGTCTTTCCAAATTCACATTTGGACAACTTCAAAAACAACTTTTCTTTTCTCAAAACATCCAAAACTTGTTTCACATGTTCAACATGCTCTTCACGAGATTTGCTAAAGATCAAAATATCATCCAAGTAGACAATAACACAATCATCCAGAAAAGGCCTTAAGACGTCATTCATAACTCTCATAAAAGTAGCAGGTGCATTGCAAAGTCCAAAAGGCATTGCCATCCATTCAAACAAACCTTGCTTAGTTTTGAAAGTTGTTTTCCATGTGTCTCCCTTGGCAATTATGATCTAATGATATCCGCTTCTTAACTGTAATTTTGTTCAAAGCCCTGAAATCAACACACATACGCCACGTACCATCTTTCTTTGGCACTAACACAATTGGAGATCCACATGGCGATGAGCTTGGTACAATAACCCCTTTGTCGAGCAACTCTTGAATTTGTTTTTTAATCTCAACATTTTCCATAACTGACATTCTGTACATACCAATGTTTGGAAGAGGACTATCTTGCTGCAATTGAATTTCATGTTGGATTCCCCTTTTCGGAGGTAATCCCTTAGGTTCTTTAAACATTTCATCATATTGATTAACGACTTCAAATATATTGGATTTCAACTTTGTATCACAACCTTGAAATGCTTCGTTTTCAATATCATCTTTAGGTTTGATCATTAAGAGAACAAAATTCTTACTAGCATTGACTAATCTCTTCATTTGTCCCGCATTTATAAGTGATAAATTCATCTTCTTTGTATGGGCTCTAACAATGTACTCAACTCCATCTTTAAACAAATGATACTTATTCTCATGACGATGAAAAATAACTTTCCTATCGTACAAATATGGGCTCCCCAACACAATACCACAGATATCCAATGGAATAACATCAAGCTCTACCTCATCAATGAAATTTGCAGTGATAGGAAACCTAAGTTTACACCTTCTCGTTACTTGTAACTTAGCATTATCACATATCCAAACAAGAGGGTATGGCTTAGGA